>CM073763.1:84917557-84947862 GCA_037127475.1 Arma custos | reverse complement strand
CTCGATATTTCCTTACACTCAGAGTCCTCCTTTTTTACATAAACCATTTTGTTAAACGGAAAATGAAATGAAGCAGCCTCTAGAAGCTGTTATTGTTAGAAATCACAAATCGAAACTATGCTCCTTTTATTTTTTATTCTTCTTTTCAAGTAATTTAATCCATAATACATCCTTGCGACTTATTTTATTCTGTATAATATAAGACTGATTGCAGTATCTGTGATTATTAGTTGCCAACCTTTTTTAATTACTTGTTTAAAGGTGTTTAAATTTTTTTTAAAAATGAAAGGTCTTGGGTTCAGTACATGTTAGAGACAACACTGTTTCTTGGAAAACGATTGTTCAGGGAGGTGATTGGTCTAAGATCTCGCTCAACCGCCAGGTTGCCTGCCTCACTCAGTGCCTTCTTATGCTCTTCTGAAAGAAGCCCTCTTCGTCTTTTGAGTCCCCCTCCCAACTCATAACCTTCGTATTTTTTACAAATCCACCCTTGTTCACGATTTTGTCCTCCGGAACACCCGATCACGAATTTATTTTAAATCCTTATCCCTATCTTATTGCCTTAGGTCTTAAAAAATTCCATATTTACTTCATGTGATCATCGGACTTTTTGACTATGTGTCCAAAGAAAACCATCCTTTTCTTATTAATTATATTATGTTCTTGATTACATTTTGATTATATTATCTTTTTTTTTTTCAGAACTCCCTACTGTGGCCTTTGCATCATCCCAGCTTCGTTGGTAAGTTTTATAAAGTATAAACATTTGTAAAAATATATATGTAAACACGGATATTACGGAAACTGGGGCAGCTTAGCATCTCATTTTACAAGGAGCATCTCTGGCCCTTCTGAGGGTCTCTCCTTCCTCACCCTTCGCTTAACTCATTTCCTGATAAAGAGAATTGACTAACCCTTTACTTAGCGAAGCTGCCTCAAGTGAAACTTTTCCTTAGTTATCAAATCAGCTCATTGAGCCGGCTAATATCGTTTGCGAGTTGAGTTTATCAGCCGAATTAACCTTTTCCCACTTACTCAGCCATTGTTCTGCTGGCCACTCACTTTAAGTGATTTTATTATTCTGATGAAGCAAATAATTTGGTATTTGTAAACAAACCTTTATCACAATAAATTTATGGATAAAAAGTATTAGAGCATAGAAAAAAATATAGACATAAAAGGAAATTATAAAACTAGTTTAATTTTCAGTTATAGCTTATTGTTTTATAACAATAAGTCTCTTTGTTATAAACTAAGCCATTAGAATCTTTAATATATTTTTTTAAATATTAAAAATAAAAATACCCATATTTATTTCGTTTTAAATTTATTTTCATGCAGTTTTAATTGATTGCAACAAAAACCTTATTTAGCATAGACCGCTGTTTAGAGGAACCAATCAAAGCAAACTGAACTCATATCAATTCTGGTTTTAACTTAATTAACAACCACTTTCAGCTCATTGTTTTGTAGTGGAAATGCCAAAAATATAATAACAGTTCTTTAGCAGTTGTATTGGTTGGAGCTTTTTGATTCAGGAATGACATATACGTCTCTGATCTTCCATTTCCAACAATCTTTTGTGTTTAATAAAATCAAAGTTTGAGTTGTATCATGTTTGAACTTGAAGTTTTATGAGAATAATGAAATAAGTTAAAATCTGATATATTTCAAGCTTTTAAAATTTTTCTTATGGTTCATTAATGATTTTTAACACCATCATAACAACAGGAATGATTTGATTCACCGATACTCCTTTGTTTTTTAACTCAAATGGAACTTTCAAATACTTTCTATTGAAAAATTAGTTTTTTTGAGATATGTCATTGTTCATTTGAAGCGGACGTATAATTTTATATGACAAGGATTCTTAAGATAACATTTAAGAAAACTTTAAGTAATGGTTGTTTCTCTACAAACGTAAGGTTTTTATTGTTTTTTTTTGGCAAGCATTCTGGTTAAAGATTACTCTTTGTTTAAAATCTATATGCTCAACGATTTCCAAATATTGGAATAATATAATTTCCAGATGGGCAGAAAGAAATAGAATGGATGGAGGAGGATGAAAGGAAGGGAAAATATTATCAGTATGCTAATGCCAGTTATTAAAGCGCACCATAATCCTCCCCCGATATCTGTAATACCTAGGCCCTTTAGAGGCCCGGGATTATGCAGGCTACCACCGGAGGCTGCACATCCTCCGCCATTATCCTCTGTCCCTCCTCTGTTTTATGCAATTTAACGTCCCACAAGAACTCCTCCGGATGGGGATGAATAGAGAGTGCCTCTTGTAGATGGGGCTGATTCCGATGTACGCCGTTCCCCGGGGAACTTGGAGACTGTAAATAAGAAAATCACATCAATATGCGACGTCTGTCTCTTGGGACTTGTTCCTGCCGTTCCGCGTTCCTCTAGGAGTAAACCCTTCCTTCCATCTTCTTATCAACAATTGCTCGTTGACAAGCAGGACGCGAATGAAGAGAATGAAACAGCTGATGATAAGTGCTTAGCAATTGCTAAATATAATTAATTACTACATCTTTTTTAAAATAAAGTTACCGAATTTAGAATTTTGAACGTTTGTCCAGTAAATGTTGAAGTAGGCGAAAACGTCAAGCAGTTTCTTGTCTTTTCAGTATTTTTTTTATAAATCAAATGTTATTAAGAAAGTTAAATGTAAACATTCTATTTCGTTATTATGAAATAATTTATTGAATTTTATACATAGTTAGTGAACAGGAAGTGAGTTTTTTTTTCTTGAAATCTGAAACTGCTTTTTACTTTCCACTTTTCTTTTAGTAATCGTACATATTATTTTATTTACTTTGCTATATTCTATAATATTTAATTCTCTACGTAATAAATGCTTATGCAATAGTATTTGTTTTTCAGTGCATCCAAATTTAAATTTTAGTGTGATTCAGAATCATTTTCTAAGCCACCGAACTATAAGGAAGTCATGTAGTGTCATTTAAAAAAAAAATATAAATATATATTAATAATTCACAGAACAGGGAGGAATACAAGATGCTCCACACACACACACACCAGTCAACAATATTTTATGTTTAATTAATATGAAATAAAATAATTAAAAATAGTGCGCAAACTATCTTTAATAAAAGAAAAAATAACAAAAATAAAAATAAAAATTGGAAAATAATAAAAACAAGAGCAATAATATACGTGGATGAATGAAGCTAAAACATATACCATATATTCAGGTTGTAATATTCTTAACTTTAAAATTCATATTTTATATACTGGATTCTTTAAAATGATTTAATTTTATGGTGATATAATTGCTATTGTGATCTAGGTGGAAAAGGAAATGATACTGAAGTCTCACATTTAACTCCACTTCGTCAAAAAGTGTTTAATAGTCAGTTTTTCACTGTTTAAATGTTTTTAAATGTTCAGCAGTTCTTTCTTCCGTATTTTTCACAGTCTGTATATAATTACTAAAAAAGAAAATGACGCCCGCTTAACTCTTTTATATAAAAAGTGCATTGGAATGTGAGAACATTATTTGGTAAATGTCGATTGAAAGTTCCATCGTTTTGGTTTCTTTCCTGTACAGGAATAATTTTCCTAATTAATGATTGATTTATTGCTGCAAATTAATTAATTTATTTTATTACATTTATTAATTTGAATGAATTTAGCTTATTGTTTTTTTGTTGCGAATACTACTACCAATATTTAAATAATTTCCTGAAATGCTTCTGGAACCAGCCCTAGAATTGGGCCTATTAATTCCCGATATGGAGCTCCTCATTCTCAAGCGATTAATTGGCGAACTTGGCTCTGAATCTGAATCCCAAAGGTTTTAGTTTTGTCGGCTGCATTTCTCCTCCATCCTCGGATCCAGTTTTCAAATAGTTTCTGGGTCATTCTCTTAGGAAGAACGCATCCATTATCAGTCTGTCGTTGGATCAATAAATTGGATAACTCTCTTAATAAATCTTTTGGTTAAGTAGCACGAATGCTTGGATAGGCACTGAGTAGAAACTGTGTCAATCAATTGTGTACAGGTATATGTATGTATATTTTTTGTTTTGAGTAACAAATAATCACGTCATAGTGCACAGCACCTAGCTCATAGATAATGAATAATCTTCAAGTAGAATGCCTGACTCTAATCTAACTGAATTAGATTGAATTAAACATACGCCCTAGATGGAATTTATTAATATAAGTTCAAAATAAACAAATATTCTTATGTTTCTATATCTAATTTTCTTTACTCTTCAATCAGATCATCTAAGGGTAGCACTATTCACTAGAATTTTATTTTTCCAAACTATTTTCATTCTTATTCTTAGTTGGTGCTTGGATTGTATTTCTTTCTTTTGATAGAAACTTTCTATTATAAATTATTTATTTTAAGTTGTCTATGTCTTTTATTATTTAGTCTGTCTGCAGTGGGAGATGGATCATATAGGATCTAGGTCCCTCTTTTGGGACTCTAAAACTTATTAGATCTTCATAAACTTCAGTGAACTGAATTGGTTTGTTTTTCTTTTATAAAAATAGAGGATATTTTTTAGTCAGTCTGTTCTCTTTTATATCATCCCTTCTATTATTTATTTATTCATTTATTTTGTTTTATATAAATCTCATTGGCGATTCTAATTTTATAATGCTCTATTTATCATACAAAATATGTTTCTTTCTTATCAAAATTGTCCTTTACTAGAAGAATATTGCGTATATTTAGAGCTACTTGAGGCTTTGACATTTATCTCACACGTAATTTTTTAATAGATATTTTATTAATACGTTTTATTTGTTACAAGAGGTGTTAATCTTTCATCTTTATTCAGTTTGGAACTATCTGGTGTAGAAAAGTAAGCCGTTTTCGTCAACGATCGACTATTCTATGATTTATCGTTTACTTTAACAAGCAATACGGAAATTTAAACTCCTTATAGATCATTTAAGGAGCGAAGTGGTTCAGTGGTAGAGCACTGAGTTGCCATGCCGAAAATCCTGGTTCAAATCCCGCTGCAGGCCAAGACTTTTATTTAGTCTGTCTGCAGTGGGAGATGGATCATATAGGATCTAGGTCCCTCCTGAGGCTCACTCACCCTCTATAAAATGTTATAAAAATGGGGTACCCAAAATAAGGGGGGAACTTTGGCGGGTGAGCGTGACGAAGGACAAGTCACCACCTTGCAAAACTGTTGTCCATGAAACAGTACAGTCGCTACCATATACAGTCGCTACCTATCTGTGAGCTCATTTTACGGTGAGCAATCGTCACACGCGGATGTATATCTTTGTTTTAATTTGGCGAAGTAAGTGCCAATATTTTTATGTTCCCTTACTTTTCTTTGCGGCTAAGCAATAAGGATCCTATGATAATTTGTAAGTAGCATTGTAAATAATCTTTGTTTTGTTTTTTAAAATTAAAAATTTAGTTATTATTTTTAGTTAGTGTTATGTTTGTGTTACGATGTTCTGTTGTAACTTTATGTTTATGTTCTGTTGTAACGTTATATAATGTTTCTCTGGCAAATTGAATACAACCTAGTTTCTTTGTACTATTTTATTTTATTAATTTGGGCCTTGGACCGAAAAACCCTCAACCTGGTAACAATATTGAACTTATTCTTCCTTTCTTTCGTAAAACGCTATATGTAGACGTTTCCTCTTAGCCATTCATAACCCAAATGCTGTCCTATATCTATATCCATTGTACTACAAAGGGCTTTATTAATTATGAACTTTGCTTTTGCCTTCAAGAAGTATTATTGTGCGTTCTTTTTTATATTAATAGCCAAAGAAGTATTTTAATTGGTTATTTCATGCCTTCTCCTCCTGAAAAGCGCTGAGGGATCTTAATGTATGACTCTCTAGACGTTTCACTCGATAGTATGTTATAGATGTTCCGGGTTTGCGATTCTAAGGAGATCGAAATGAATGGTAATATCCTTGCTTTATCTTAGCTTCATTCTAAATGTATAGCTGTTTACTTCTTTATAAATATCACGGCCCTTATTTCTTGTTTAAAATAGTTTTGACAGTAAATTTAACATTTCTGATCGCTGATACGGATCGCTCCAGTTTCCAAAATAACGGGTGCTAGATACGAACCACCCCTTATCACTCCATCTGTAAAGACCAAAGATAAACTAGAGGTCACTTTCCGTTTTTTGAGTTATCTGGAAGAGGAAAACGTCACACTTTATCAGCCCTGGCGCTTCTTCTAACTAGATTTTACGGCCCGGAGGGTCATAGCTCCCGGTTTACTGCTATTGTACATTGTCGGCCTCTGAAGGGTTGTCATTGCTTTAGGAGAACGCTTTAATATTCATCTTCTATCAAGCATAAATAAATAAAGTAGCGTAATACAAGAACTCTATGTGAGAGATATTTTTTTATATTCTCTCCCCTCCCCGTGAGCCTAATTGAGTGATCGCTTAACAGATATGGGACAGAAAAAGCATTACCAATATAAACACAAAAACATAAAGTACATACTTATCTGATTATATATTTTTTATTAAATATAAAAAATCAGTAGAGTATTGCTTATGCGAATGTTCAACAATCCGAATTGGCTTAGCGGTGAAGATCAAAGGAGTGAACATGGACATTGCCATTGCTATAAAATAAGTTTGAAGAATTTTTTATCTATATTTTGATTTCCTGGAACTTCTGCATAATACTTACTATTGTTATGAAATAATTAAACTTAGCTTCCACAAAGATGAATTTATAAGAAGCATACTAATATTACAAATTTCTTTGTGTCTATATCATAAAACTTGCTATGTACTTTATTTGTTTAAATGCGTAGTTTAACTAATATTTTTTTTTAATCAAGTGTAGTAGTTTTTTGTGTTGATAGGAATAACCCTTCTTTTGAGAGAATTTCGGCTTTCCAACAAACATATGATTAACTGAACTACATCTAAAGGCATTAGTTCGTATAATCGACGTTTTACTGCATTTCATAACCCATTCAAGACATTTGCAAACTGTATTACAAAATGGTGTTCGTCAAATTTAATGTGCTGTAAGGCTAAAATAGATTTAAGCAATTTCAGTCTGTATCTACTGAATAAGATTCAGCAGTATTTTTAGTTGATTCAGGTTGTTTCTGAATTTTATTTTCCTAATCACTGATTTTTATTTTTATTTTTTTAATAAAGGGAGCGGCGTAGACTATATCGGAATCTAATAATGTGGCAGATAATTTGTCTCTTAACAGCAAAGAAATGAGAATGTAGGATCTGGCATTCTCCTTGGAATTGAAGCAACCTCTGTAAACTGGGTACCCTTAACTGGGAGGAAAACCTTGCGGTTAAGCGTAGTCACCTTTCTGCACACCTATCTGCCTTTCATGAGTCGGTTCTAGTGGTTCAGGTGTGATACTTTATAGTTTATGAGAAGCTTTAGTTTTTTTTTATATTTATGGCTCTGCAGTAGTAAGATATAGTCGAAGTATTTGGATTATAACAATTGTGTAAAGTAGAGTTTAATAATTTCAACAAATTTTTTGACGCTTCGATAAAGACTTCCTGGTTTCCACTCATCCTACGAATCGTATTTTGATAGTAAGCAAGAGATAAATCTGGAAATTGGAGCCCAATACTGACGATATTTACAACAGCTAGAGTTAGTAAGCATTCGGAACTACAAATATTATAAATTTTAATTGCTTATTAATATTACTTTTAAATGCTTATTATTTCAAAAAACAAGCATACCTTTATTTTTTAATATGCAATTTTCTTTTTTTACTATAAATTAAATAGACTTGTTACCGGTAAAATGGTTTAGATTTAATTCTTAGTCCTATCGAAGAAAGCAAATTTAGATTGCAATTTCCCTGTTAAAAAAAAATGTCTGTTCCCTCAGCCTTGCTCCTAGCCTACTTAGTCATTACGGGAGATATTTCACTGGCTGGTGGAAGGAGAGGAAGAAAGAAAAATGGATGATGAATGGGGAATTTAGATTGAAACTTGGGTCGTTAAGGACATCTCCTTCTAATCTCTCACTCCTCCTGTCTTCTTGTCGATACCTTGTCTCGCTTCCCTTTGAAACAAATGGCTCTGATTATGTTCCCCAAAAAGTAATCTAACATTATGTATGTATGATTTCTTAATGTTTTGTAAAATACATACATAATACATATAACTCTTTCAAAAGAACGTCATAACTCAGAAAACCTAATTTATCATTATCAGTATTTGAAAGTTCCATGTCTTGTCAAAACCAGATTAAATTAAAACCTGAATTAAAAAGCTTCAACCAATACAATTTCTACAATATGATTAGCTCTTAAATTCAATTGTTGAGTCATGTCGTTATGCTTTTGAAGGAGCCTTATCTGTATAAGAAATAGATGCTACATTTACCTGCATTCCGATTGGGTGAACAGAGTATCCCTTGCAATCAGAAACGAAATTATTTTTAATGATTGTTCTTTTAAATGGAACAATTGTTATAATTCAATAAAATGTTTAAGTGAGTGCTTGTGTCTTTAAGCACCGTTACTTGTTCTGACTTACGATTGACTTAGTTACAGATCCTTTACCTTACCATTTATACATACCATATATCAGAAATATTATTAATGATTTAGATAAAGAGAGAATTGCCATAAAATAAGTACAGGCATTAAATTAACATCTATCTAGTAAAACAGTGGTTTTTGTATTTGGCGCTTACAGTGTTCGGTGGTTACAGTGGTTAGTGGTATGGTTTTTGGACAGGTATTTGGGCGATCTTCTTCCCATCTTTCGGTCCAAGCTAGTATCTCCGCCAGTCTCCACTTCCGGCTGCTCTTCAGGAAGTGCCTCGCTATCTCCACTTCACAAGGAGTGCCTTCTTCCATAAGTAAAGTCTTGGACCGCCCTGTTTCGTGTATCTTGAACCTCCGCACAAGGGGGTCTTGACCTACCTACCTAAGTGACCTAGTTCTTATAACCGTCTTACCATTCTTATTTTCAAGTTATTTATTCATTTTCCTTTGCATCTGCGCAATTGCGCATCCAGCTAATTTGATCGAAGTGTCTTTCTCTTCGCTTTCCTACATGATCATCGAGTTTTGGAATAAAAATATCAATAGTAGAGTAGGTCTCTTGGCCAATGTCTTTTAATCTTTTCTTATCAAGTCCAGGTAACGTGGAATAGGAAAGCGGAAGAACGAGTGGGTTTGGGTGATGTGTCGATGAATGGAGTATAATGTATTTGTTATGAATATATGATTTTATAGTGGAAATGTTCATGTCGTTGTGTATAGTGTGATTCGAAATCTATAGTACCATGCTGCATTAATAATTTTTCTAAGAATTTTGGACTGTGTTGTTTGTGTCTTGTGTATGTGAACTTTTTTTGCTGAACCCCAAAGTTCTGCTCCATATGTCCAATGTCCAAATAGGTTATAGCATACTATTGTAGATAAGTCGTTTGTTCCTCAAGTCAAGTGAAAATCTTATTTTCAAGTTAGAATTATTATTTTATAATTAAAACCAAACAAGATTAACAAGATTAAAACAACAAGATAAATACATATATTGTTGTTTTATCCAAAAATATAATGATAATTACTAGAAAAATTACGAACTTTGAAAAATATATACTTAAGTGTTTTTATAATTTCATGTAAGCGTGGAACTATTAACGAGTAGGAAAAATCAACATAATAAAATTAATATAGCAGCACAGAGGTATGCCTTCAGTGTTCAACTTGGGATTCCAGGATACACGCAATAAAGAACAGGCACAAAGTGGTCAAAAGAAAGAAAAAAGAGACATGGTGAAAGGATGAGAGAGTGTTGGAGGAAAAGAAAGCAACAAATGAGAAGGAATTGAAATCGACATTGGGTCTCTGGTTGGCCAAAACGTAGGGGAAAAAAGGTTGTTGAGGCCGGATAGTTTATTTTGTTTAATTTTACAATGAATATTTTGTACAAGAAAGATTATTTTCCTTTTATTTATTTTTTCATTTATTTTGTAAACATAATAAGTTAGACGTTTATTCGTAATTGTTTAAAATAATTTATTGCAATAGGAAATAGTTTCCTGTTTACTGATAAGTTTAAAAAAGACATATGAAGTTCGAAGACAAAAAAAGACACATGGTAACAGTGGATTCGATCAGCTATTGTTTATTTCGTCTGTATCAAGCACGAGAGCAATTGTTTTCGTGGACTTGCATATAGGCTAATTCGCTGCCCACCTGCAGCTAGGAATTGGAGCAGTATAGTTACAATCTTGCCGTCGATTCGACAACAGCGATTCGACTCTTCTTTTATATGGACATTTCGCCCGCCCTGTCGAGAAAAATTCATCTGACTTCGCTCGCCGTGCCGATACAAGTCATCTGTCGTATCGACTTCTCTGATCGTCATGCCTCATGAGAACAACTACCTCGACAGATAAGGAAGTTTAATAGTTTTGTTTAATGTTTCCGATTGGCCAAACAGAAAAACATTGATTAGTGTCTTAAACATTAATTTAATTTATGATTGTTCTCTCTTTTCTTTTTTGTGTTAATTGATATTGTTATTTTCAGCATGAGTAATTTTTCTATTTTCTTTATAAAAACATTTAAATTTTTAATTTAATTCCATTTTTTTTCAAAGTTCTATTCAAAGTTGTTTTTATTATTTTATATATATATATATATATATATATATATATATATATATATATATATATATATATATATATATATATACGAATTTCATTTTTAATTTAATAAGCGGTTTCATTTGGATAATATGCGATTTGGTGTTTTGAATCAGACTTTATTTTGCCATATACATTTCGGGGCTCATATCGAGAGGTCCTACTGTCAAGCTCAAACGAACATAATGTGGTTAAAATCATGTAATATTATTTTATGCAGACATGTTCGATTACAGGAGCAATAATTATGTGTTAAAGGGAACTAAAAATACGTATGTTATGGTTGAATGTTCTGAATTAGCTTGTATCTTGGAAGGGAGAGGGTAGCTCGGTGTGAGAGTGATGCCTTTCTATGCTTAAAGTTGTGGATGAAAATACGGCTGTGACAGATTAATTTTTTAGTAGATTTACCGCTACAGAAAGACACTATGGGATTTGCAGACACACCTGGGGATCACAAGGCCTCTAAAAGTGTGATTGGAACCCATGATTCTTCTGGGGTTGTAATGTTTTTTTCATTTATTTCAGGGTTTTTTTCAAGTATCTGAGGGATCGCTAAGTACATAGCAACACATAGGTAGCCTTCTGTATGTATTTAATGAAATATAATATAATCAAAGTCGAGGGAGTCTAATTTTGTTTATAGAGCTGACATTATAAATAAATACATTACAACGTGAACATTATCACATCCAAACGAATTTTAAAGATAAGGTTATTTAGGGAATAATCACCAATTGTTTTATGACACATTGAAGAAGTACAATCTGGAGGACTATTAGAGATTATTTATACAGAAGATTGGGATGAGTATAAATAGGGAAAAACTTTTATTTTTGCCCCTTTTTACGAGTTCATACTTACGCCTCATATCTTCTTCGACTGACCATGCACCAAGCTTCTTGTACTTTTCAAACATTTAGGCAAATACGTCGGCTTTGAGTGTAGTTCTATTTCACAAACAATCATGGCAACTATCGTCAGGTGGGGCACGCAATATTAACCCGTTAATGGAAAACCTCATTTAAATTTCTAATCCCTGGCTCGAACAGACAGAATCGCAAATTCTCATTACAAGTAGTGTCGATTCCGGTAGTGTTCTCCGACTGATTCTCACCGTATTATTGACTCATAACAATAATTGTTTTCACCATACTTCATTAACATATAATTATTATTCTTGTTTGTTTATATCTATGTTCTTCTTGTACTTCTCTTTTTCGGCTTCAACGATTATAGATCTAGGAATCTGATGATGGACCATTATTATTAATTAAACTTTTAAATTCGCAACATCTAATATTTACTACCGTGTAAGGTATAATATAATATAATAGAATAGAATAGAATTGAAAAATAATAATACTCAGAGACCGGGTCCCTTAAGAATAATAGAAATGCACAAAACTAAATAAATAAATATCTGGTCTAAGGACTACATTATTAGAATAAAAAAAATAGATAGAGGCCAAGGTGGGTAGTTAGAAATTACTATTCTATGTTGGTATTTTATTAACTCAAACTCCTGCAACTACCTTATTTTTCATTTGTCCACAGACAAATTTGACACAGATTTGTCCAAGAATCCGGTACCACTACAACCCAGGAAGAGTTAAAGGTTCCAAGGGTTCAGTAAATGGTAGAAACTGTAATGTTTTTTAGACAACCGTGTGCGGGGAGGTGATTTGTCCGAGATCACCCTCAACCACCAAGTTTTTCCCCCAGTTGAGGGAACCCAACTTATATAAGCTGGGTGTGCCCTAGGGAGGTCAGAAAACACAAATAACCGATCCTTGACCGTTAAAAGATTAAATAATCTTATTGTCGCAGATCTATTTTACCTCGAGACTATGTTTGCTTGTCAACTCATCGGTCTGTACTTGAGCCACCGCAATCACTTTACCTATACGAAGGTGATACTAAAGAAAAAACTACTTTGTTTGAAATCACTGATAACGTAACGTGAGGGACAAAGAGGATTGTCTAGACGAGATGGATGTGACATAGTTTGTTCAGTTTAATCGGTTTTTGAAAATTTTCTAAAGACAGTAGATAATCTTGCACGATAAAAATATTATGCCCTAAGATTTCATTTATCAACGCCATCCTATCAACATGCTTATTAGCTTCACCTTTACCTAAGTATTGTATGTATGTTGTATGTAACGGAATTTTAGAACTCGATTTTCGGTCTCAATGAAACAGTGAATTAAATTGAATCTTCGCACACTTCTCATGGACCAAGCAGAATAGAATCATTAAAATGCTTTTTCGTTATCCTGACCAGGATCTTCAGGATTAGCAATTTTTCCATATCCAAAAATTTTTCTGTTACATTCATCTATCAACCATTACTGAAAGATAGATCTTTTTTCTCTTAACTTAATAAAAACGAAATTTTTAGTCTCCCCTTTGGTATTTCCATTTTTATGGTGAGGGTTGTAGAAAGCGCCCTTCGAGGGAGAGATCTGGTCCCCTGCGACATCCCGCTAATTCTATCTCGATATGAAGGAGTACATAATATAAAATGATAATGTTGTCAACTTTTATTTTATAGTTATAGTTGATATCTAAATTATAATATTATTATTTAAAAAAGTTTACACGAGGAATATTTTACATTCATTTCATCTTTTCTTATCAAAAGAAAAAAATAACACTGTTATGTAGTTTAAATATTTTTCCTAAATAATAAAGTTCCTTAATAATTACAAAATATTCTTAAGTTTGACTATTTTGGGGCCTATAGGGACTACTGACTTTAGGGAATTACTGAGTGAAATTAGGGGCTCAAATCCTTCGTGAAATCCTCCTACTCACGAATCTACTTTGTTACGAATTAAGTCATCCATAATGACCTCAATGTCCCATTTGTTGCTGTTTTGGCCCGTACCCGATATCAATTCTTTCATGACAAACTTTATTCCCACTATTTTTTCACGTAGCTACCTCTTTGATTGAATCAAATTGATTCCTCATAATCCTCCAAGGAGTCTGAAATGAAGATGGTCTCGAGGCCTTCAAAGTTGAATTTGCCTTTGTGTTTCTATACTTTACCCCATCCCATTATGTGTCATTCATTCTACTTACCTTTTTGATTTCTATAATACAGTCGCATATTTCGATAAGTAAATTTAATTTTTTTAAGGAAGAAGCTTAAACGTATTTCTCATTTTCTCATACTATTCTTGTTTATTCCAGATCGTTAATAGTTTCTAACGTTGTCAATAATGATTCTTTGTTGTTTGAATAATTTTGTTTGATCGTGTTATGTGAGTGCAGTGAAGGATTCAAACATAGCTGGGCTGATATTTTATTTATTTCTTACTTGTCCACAAATTATTATGAATATTCTAGTTCATTATTTTGTAGGTCTCTTCTATTTATATTTCAGCAGCAAATCTATTGTTATCCTCTTGCCGACTGTTGTGATTCCGGCTAACAGTGAGTGTTGTCATTGTTTTTATCTCGCATTTTTTTCCCTCCTGATTTTAAAACTATTTCTATGACCTGGACTTAGTATTTAGCAATTTGTTCCTCTTGAATATTTAGTTATTAATTATCTATCTCCTTCAAAATCATACAACTTTTTAGTTGTTTTGTTTTTTATATGTGCGCCAGGGATTAGTGAATTGTTCCAGTTTGGATAAGGTGTATTATATATATTATAATCTGTTCATTGCTACCTTTATGAAAATTAAGATAATAAAATAAAATCGCAATAACAATTTGCCATAGAATTTGCTAAAGCCGAGTTCCACGTTGGCCATTAACGAGGTTAATTTGAATACTTTAGAAGGAATAATCCAAGTTGGAGAAAACTTCAAGTAAGTCCCACGGCAAAGACAATTACAAAGGTGCTAATTAACAAAGAGGAGCCTTAGAGTTTGGAAGTAAGTGGGCAATTATCGGCAGGAGTTGGGCTCTGATAGGGCAAGGGGGGAGGTAAGAGGGGGTGAGGGGGTGGAGAGATAAAAGGTGAAAAAGGACTCTCGAGGATTTGGTGGGGGGAGGGAAGGAAAGGAAACTGTGATAAGGAAAGAATTAACTCGTGGCACCTACTGTACTCTCCCAGGGATTAGTTTGTACTCGTGTAATAAGGAACAACGAGTGATGTAATCTCAGAAAAGAGTACTCTTTGTTAGCAAACATCTGTAAGAGTGGTCACCTATGGTATATTTGTTGGCATGAGAACCTTATAAGCCCAAGGTATAAGCATCACTTGCATGCTGCCCTAGCATTTTTTAAGGGAGTAAAAAATACTTCGGAAGCGACGTAAAATGGGGGATCCCAAGCCTTTGTGTGTAAAAAGTACTCGTTAAAGACTCTTATCCTATTTATACCGGAACAGGAAAAATTTAGGACTCCCACAATAGCATCATACGATTAGCCCTGGTCCCACTAAATGGCTTTAAATGAAAAAGTTGCAATCAGATATTCAATAACAACCAAGTTATCATTTATTTTTATATATTAATATAAATAAAGTTTAATCTAATTTGAAATTGAATGACCTAGTCATCATCATTATTGATCATTAGTGTTCTTTAGAATCCTATCATCGGCACGCTTCTTCATTATCCTCATTTTTTTTTTTGGGCCACTTATAAAAACTTTACGATCTATATATGACACTATCTGAAACATTGAGATACTTTGAAGTAGTATAAGTGTCCCCTAGAGTAGTAGTACCTTTATTCTTAAGGGAAAGGGCGGCAGTGTTATGCAAGAAGCGATCGCCCAACATGAAGACTGTTAACATCTGGCAACAGGGCCCCCCTTCTCGTTCCTTGTAAGTAGTTTTATAAGTTCCCTTGTAAAAACGATCGGCGCACTATAAATATTCAATTGAATGAAAAAGGATCTTTATTTTATAAACAACTCCTGGTCAGTCAACCACGTCAACATTTACAGTAGAGAGGGGAATGTCTCTTAATGATCTAGAATCTATATAATGAGTATACCGATCTCAGGGTGGCATCCCATTTTATTATTGAAATATTATTCAGATCAAAGGACCTGACTTTTTCTTGAAATCATTGCTTGAGCGGTGAAACCAATATAGAAGTAGCCTCCTGGCCATAGATATATTATATTTATTTTCTGTTTATTTTTGCCGTTCTGAAAAATAAACTCACTTTTCTATTCTATTCTGTATTAAGGGACGCGTTGAATTTTTACTTTACGTGGGAGGATCAATTAGCATACTAATGCAGCCTAATTTATTCAGCTACATGTTTGGCCTCCCCCACCTGCCCTTCTCTGCCTCCCCTGTCTTCTAAGTCAACTGATCCAAGAGTACGCCGCCTTCTTGAGGAGCTATGGAGGAGATTTTGGCGAATTGACGTAAAAGTCATAAATATGCATTACGGCTCCTCCTGTTAATTCTGTAATTTATATTCACCGGTCGGCAACATGGATGCCCTAATAATCCTGGAGTTCGGAGCCGGCGAGGACCACGGGTGTGATTCGATAGTGGATCCGTCCCGGAGGAGCACTTTCCTCATTAGGATTTCCATACAAATGAAAAAGAGCAAGATTTCCCCAGCGGCTGTCCCGATAATCACCGCTCTCTCTTCTTGTCCCACGGGACCTCGTGGTTTAAGCCCTCCTCTTACAAACCTACATATTACTGAAAAATTGTTTTTATCCCATCCTAAACTGTTTTCTCTGATTTATTTGAATATTCATGGCCTTTCATACTTTTTTTTCATGTGTATAATTATTTTTCATTTACATTTCGATTTGTTGAGATAAAGGAGTATATAATATATTGTAGTAAAGTTATGAAATTTTATTAAATAGTTTGGTTTGATATTTATATTTCAATATTTAATAAAAATAACATAGAGAATATTTTAAATTTCCCTGAATAAGAATTTTAGAACTGAACATCAATGCCGAGAAACCTCAACGAAAAAAACTTTTGAATTTGTTTTGAAGAGTAGTTCCATTACTTTTTTAAAACTGTTTTTATTCCTTGCTAAACTGTTTTCTTTGATGTATTTGAATATTCATGTTTTTTTTCCTTATTTTTTAAATTTATTTTTTAATTTGTTGATAGAAAGGAATATAAATATATATAGTATAAGTTTATGAAATCGACAAAAAAACAATCCAAAATCCTTCGTAAAATCCTCAATACTTCTTACTTTGTTACGAACAAAGCAATAAATAATGGCCCTAATGTCCCATTTGTTGCTGATTTGGCCCGAATCCGATATCAATATTTTCATGACAAACTTCATTCCTACTCAAACCCACCAGTTTTGAACCTAGCAACATCTTCAATTCCTGATAACCTCTGAGGAGTCTGAAAAGAAGGTGGCCTCGTGATCTTCTAAGATGAACTGGCTATTTGAGTACTACCACTGGGTAGTTTCTCTACTTGCCATTTTATGTCAATGTCTACATTCATTCTATTTACTTGTTTTATTGACACAATGCAGTTGTAATTTACATTGAATAAATTTAAAAAATATATATATGTATATGAAAAAAATACGTATGAATTGCTTTAAAATTTCCTTGAACGAGACCTTATACTATCTATTATTTATTAAAATTTTCGTAGTATGTACTCGTATTTCAGTGGGCTAGTATTATAGTATAGTAAGTTATAGAAATATTGTATACATTGACAGTGTGATGTACCATCGACAGTTTTGTCAACAGGCACTGTGTTTAAAAAAAAATTATTATTTCGTTGCGTTGGGATGATAATTCTATTTACTTATATACACACATGTATCTCTATAACTCTGTTAAAATAAACCTTCCGTTCCATAACGTTCTTTCTGTGCTGTTATTATTTTTGAATTACAATACTTAAAATATAGTTATATAAGTGTTTACTTATATAAGATACACATATATAGATATTAGATCTTGAATAGTATAAAAACAACCGATTAATACTAATATTGCAACACTACTAAATGAAATGTGGATTATATGTTACAAAAATAAAATTAGTTAAGTGAACCTTTAATTTATATTTTGTATTTTTCAAAAAGTTTTTTAAGTATTTTGTCCCGAAATCTAAAATTGGAATTTAAAAACCATCATCCTTCCAACTCTTCTTTACGGATATGCAACTTGGCCCTTGGCCGCTAAAGCTGATGGATAAAAAACTTCGGGCATTCGAAAATAAGGTGTTCGGAGAATGTTCGGTCCAAAAAGGATGAAGATTAAGATCAGCCTGTAAAGTTGCTGCGCTTAGTAACGAACGAATTCCTAGGATGTTAATAACCACTGTACTGACTGGAAAGGGTCTGAGTGGTAGACCATGGCCTGCCTTCTGGGGGGCTGCGTTAGGAGTGATCTCACGGATTCGGCTAGTGGAAGTAAGTTTGTAAGCAGAAATTAGCGGGATCGGCATCGAGCCTTCGGGTTCCTTAAGCCTTATTTTTATTGTTTTATTTATTTTTCTTCTAATTTCTTTCTTGCCCGAGTTGGGAACGTGTGACAGTGATGGAACTCCATGTCAGTACATCAGCTTTTCGGTCTATATTAACTTTTGTATGAATATTTTTTTTTATTATTACATAAATAAATATTTAATATGATCTTATGATATAGTTAATATATAATGAGTTATTTACACTCTGTAATAAAATAATATAAATAGTAATATAAACCTATTGTCGGAATTAGTCCAATGATTTAACTTTGCTACTGATTGCTACTAAGGATTGTGGTTTTGTGAAGAAGTGATTACTTGTGCAATAAATTTAGCGCCACCCCCCCCTTACTAAGATTTGTCCTCACAAAAAGCGCCGCTCTCGAGACTGCGGTTCCGTGTTAAGTTCCAAAGTCATGTATCATTGATAACAATAGCATTGTGCTAGCAAGAATTATTCTCTCTCTCCAAATTGATCCTTTCTTCGGCAACAATGTATTTTTTGGACAATTTGTCAATTTTTATACGCTTAATTTTTTTTTCTATATTGTTCAGTTAAAAAAGTTTAATAAATCTCGAAATTTCTATTAATAACGGATATACAAATAAAAAACATAAGTATAAACCTGTACCACTACATTCAATGAAATGTCTGGGGTTCAGTACATACTAGTGACTTTACTATTTCTAGGACAACGGTTGTGCAGTAAGCTGGTTTATCTTGAGATGACGCCCAATCTCCAGATTTTCCTCCCTTAATGAATCCATCTCCAGCCACTAACAGTTAAAAGTCGGCCTTGTCGCAGGGAGTTGAACCCAGGACTTTCGATATGGCAATTCGGTGCTATAAGACTGAGCCACTCCGCCCCCCCCCAAAAAAAAACTTAATTATTTATTCCAATAATTTTTATTTTAAAAAAGAATTGTATCATTTTCATGTATAATCGAATAATATGTTCAGTATTAAACAAATGTATTTTATTTATTTATTTGTCTATTATTTATTTTTAGGTATGTTGAAACAGATTGTTATAATCTAATAGCATTAAGTTATTAACTAATCATGCATAACATCAATTTCTTTTAAGGATTTTAAACCAGCAAAATCAGCTTTAAAATATTACAATAGTTATATCAGTAGGTAATAATTTTTTATTTTTAAACTTTCTCATTTCCCACCTTTCATGAACATTTAGCATAGAATTTGAGACCCATTGGTTTAGTTTGAGGCATATATTATTTTATGAAGTCACTCTGTAAGTGAAACTCTAAAATTTTGTATAACTCTAGTCTCTTATGATTTATTTTCAAAAAAATTATGCCTGAAGTATAATAACATAAAAGGTTTGCAAATTATAAAGAAATATAAATTTTAAAAAGTAAATAATAATAATAATGAAGTTTTACGTCTGCAATGGAAACCGATTCTACCATATCTATCTAGTTAAATAGTTCTTTTGGTTTACTTAAAATATTTACTTATGTCTTAAATAGTTTTCGTATTATAAAAAATAAATTAATATGTTGAAAATTAACTAAATAGATTGGTTTGTCCTTTGTTGTACAACAGGAATATTAGAAGATACCCCCTCTAGTGAAATTTAATGTTTAACTATAGCCGCACCATACGTCTGCTAGTGTATTGCTTCTATAAAGAGCATTAAATACGGCCCTTTTCGTTTTAACCTAATTTGTGAGCATTGGATGCAGACACTTTATTATAAAGCACATGCTAAGTTTATCCAACCTTATTATAAGTATATTACACGTGGGGAACTTATATTATATATAATAGAGAGATTAACTTTGTTATTATTTGCGATACCTGTTTACCAACCTCCCTTTACCATATCGGCTTGTATCCGAGCTCAAAATCGCAAGGTATTACTAATTTTATGTTTACACAAAGCTTATGGTTGCATCTTAATAAATTATTAATTAAACAATAGTCGTTTTTAATTCTGCTGTTATTATTTATCAATCTTTAATATCATTTATGGGCTTAGGACCAATAATAATAGGTTATAAAAACGTAACTATATTCACAAAACCAAGTCAATGATGTTCAATAAACAGTAAACACTTTTATAATAAAATTTTAACTGTGTAATTGTTTTTCATATTTTTATTCAACAACATTATCAATTACGTCATCCTTTATAGACAATACAACAAGTACAAGTAGGATTAATGTCTACATAGATTTGTCTCTAAGTCTGATTAATATACGTTCGTTCTAAAAATCCTCTACAAATTGCAGGTACTAATCCGTATGCTTTTTTTTTTTTTTTTGTTACTATTGAAACAAAAGCTAAAAGAATGAAATAAAAGGTTTCGAAAGTAAATGAGATATGGGAAATGAAAGACGAAATGGCACAGATGCCACGAAATAATTTCTGCTGTAGTAAACGCCCTTCGTATTCGTGCAATATTTGCAAAGGGTTGTAATGTCATAACTTTTGAGATGATAAAAGGGTGAATTAAAATAAGTAAATAATACTAAAAATAAATAAATCCATATACAGCATAGGAGACTTTTTAACAAGAAAAAAAGACAGTCACTTTTTTCGTTTATGAATTTTTTAATAAATGATGTACGGTAATGTATAAATTAATAAATCTTAACTAAAATATTTGACATTGAATGATAAGCGATGTTTGCCAGGTTAGAAAATATGTATTCTTAAGTGGATGAAGGGACAGTTAAAGTAAAATATGTTAATATTGAAAGGCAAACGATCAATAGATACATTATAAACTTGATAACACATTATGTCGAAAATTCCCAAACAAAAAATAATGCCTGAGTTAGTGAAATGTTGACAGATATTTTAGTTCCCTGTTTTAGTTTAGAGACTTCAGGCTCATTGGTTGGATTCTTTCAAGTCATTCGAGCTTATTCGAAAGTTTCGCGACAGATAATTTTAAATAAATAATTTAATGGTTTTTAACTATAAGTTACTTGTACATTCAAAATTTCAGATGTGTAACTTCAAAACTGACGAATTCCATACAATCTTTGAACCTCAATTATATTTATGGGGAAACCCCTTTTAAATAGGGGGGATGGAATTGTACAAATTCCTTTCTTCGTACTCATTTAAGCTATACAACGAACCTATCTGCAAATTTCAAGATGCTAAATACACTGATTTCTGCTGTGAGTTGACCACTAGGTTTGTTAGTCAATCAGATTACAGTTTTATATAGACTTCGACTGTGTGGTGTGTTGATAAAAATTAGAATATGTTCTTCCTCAGGCTTGAGATTATCTATATCAAATTTCATCACAAACGGAGGAGCCCAGCTGTGAAACATACATCGACACTGGTGATTAACAAACGAGACGGACAGAAGTTACTTTCGTTTACTGTTGTTCGTGTCAGTAAAAGATTAGTATGTAATCTTATTGAATTTATTGAAAAGGCTTACTTAGTATATCGGTTTCACTTCTCGTACGGCAGCAGCGAGAATTTAAAACAAAAAGGATTAGAAATGCTCAAATTGTAGCAAATTTGATGTACTTTAAAATGGTTAATTAGGTGTTTTGTTTCAAAAACGCACCGATTAGGAGATACAGGCCAAAAACTGAAATAACTTCGAACATTTTGAAGTTTTTCGGCGACCAAAAATTTTCCCATCCCTTTTTTCAGATGTGAATTTGGATTTGCACTACTCAGACGTGCCTTTACAACATATCAAAGCATTTTGGCCTTGGACGAGGTAGGATATTTCCTCTGATAGTCTAGCTACATTTTGAGGTTGGGATGTGCGTCATTTGTTTATACTCGTATTATTTTCTACTATCGTCATTCTGTCTTGGAGATGCCTGAATAGGCAAAATATTGACATATATGTTTGTTTCCTGGTTTTAGTTTATATGCATAAGTGAAATTATTATTCACTTGTACTGTTTGGGTTTGGCTTCATTTCTGCGATCCGAAAATTATTATTTAAAAAGTTGTGACAGTGATCCTTCCATGGGAATTTTAGACCGACATGATTTTTTCTTATTAGAACGTAAGCAAACAAATTTCACAATAATTTTATTACCTAACAGTGCTGATGATAAAATAATGGATTAATTTGAAAGAAATAGACCTTTAGTAACGAAGTTTTAGAATTGCAACTATGGAAGGATTACTATTCTATTGACTTATTTCTTAACTGCTCTAGTTTGAAGTAATTTCCGTATATCTACAGCCCCTGTGAATAAGTGGTTAAGTCAGAGAATATAAATATTTTGTCTAAACAGAATATGCATATTTGGTCTAGAGAGATTTAACTGCTTTCAGGTAACCGGAATCGTATCATTCTCATAATTTTTGGTCTGAAATGGAGTTGTAGTATAAGCAACAATCCCTTTTCAAGCCAATGCCTTACTTAGCCTTTTATTTACATCGAAAATATCTCGATTCAGCTTACTTAGTACAATTAACTCAGTTTGGAGAACATCAGACTTAACGACTTATTCACCGGGGCTGTATATATATCGATTAGCCCAGGAACTATAACATCATCTTGGAATTACCAAACGTAATTGTATTATAATACGACAATAATTACAGTATAATACTAGATGTAACCAATATTAGAGCTTCTGGTATTAATATATATTAACCAAACAGACCTTATCGGCATAACTTGGTGTCAGATATCAAACTAATTGATAGATCAGTTACATCCTTGGTCTAGGACGAGTCCACTATTTGGGGAACTATTGTGTACTCTATTAATGCCCAAACCGGCATTAATAATGATTAGAGAGCCTCTCATTAACGAAGCCTTTGCCCCAGCGGACGGCCAATTTGGCCAGCTTATCGGCATTGTTCTCTGAATTGTTATCTCACTTGGCGCTCTACACGTGGTCTCAAGGGGTCTTGTTTTATCTCCTCTAAAAAAACATTCTTCACCAATAAACTGCGTAATATTTCATAATTCGTTCTCCAATTAGCCAAGCCATCATCTACATTCATAAGAGCATAGAATTTATTACAATAAAACAAACATAATAAGAAGCCATATTTAGTTTTTTGTTTGCTTGTCTACTTGAGCAATTCCATTTAATTTCAATTAAATAAAATATAAGTATATAATATGACCATTTTTGTTATTACACGTATACGTCTGTTGTCACTCTGCCCTACCATTTAAGATTTTATATGTGAAATATAAATTTTACTGAACCCTTCAGCTTTTCAACGATATATTATACATCTTTAACTCTTTTTTTGGATAATGGTAGCGAACCTAAAAAAATATTATTAGATAATTAATTGTATTTATTCATTTATTACTTTCTTATAAAACGTAAAGGAAATATTGTAATATTTTCTTTTCATTTTCATCTTATAACTTAAATGGTAACAACGATTAAGAATGTGTTTAATTTTTTTAAATAATAAAAATAGTTATTTCAGAAATTATACAAATGCTGTTTGGCACATATACTGTGTTTAATTATACGAAAATACTACTATTTCTTTAAGTTTTCAGACAAAAATTCTTTAAACATTTTTCTCGAGGTAAAAAGATCATTTCAAGTTATCATTAAATTAAGTCTTTAAGACTACTATTTTATTGAAAACGTATTGAATTTCGGTTACAAATATATGTTGGAAAAAATTAAATTTACTTGAAGTGTCCTACAGCTTCTTACTGAATTTTACCTCCAACCGAATAGATAGGAAGGTATAGGAACTGTGCTAATTGAAATCTATACAGATTATTACATCTCTTGTTATCGTACTAATTATTTCTTATTATTTTTAGTATTTAGTAATAAGTTTATAGTGATTATTTTAGTAATAATTGATGCAGTACAATCAAATTTTTATTCCACTTATATTGAATCTTCCTGCTACCGATCTATAGTTTGGTAAAGTATATATAGTATAAGTTAGTAAAGTATATATATATATATATATATATATATATATATATATATATATATATATATATACATATTTTTTTTTATTTATGGTTCTTTTTAATTAATTATTTAAAATTTAAATAATTAAAAAGAACCATAAATAAAATTTAAATACGCATACTACTGCGACATTTTGAATGAAGTCAGACTTGCATATCGCCGCAAAAGAAGGGATCTACCGATGAGAGAAGTGATTCTTCTTCAGGACAATGCTCGCCCGCATACTGCGGCCCTGACGAGAGAAAAATTGGAGCAACTGGGCTGGGAGACGCTAGAACACCCTCCCTACAGTCCAGACTTATCACCATGTGACTTTCACCTGTTTGGCCCACTCAAGGAAGCTTTGGGAGGTCAGAGATTCGTCAGTGACGATGAGGTTGAAGCCTACGTGCTCAATTGGCTGAAGACACAACCTACTTCATTCTATGAGGACGGGATTGGAAAATTACCTATGCGCTGGGAAAAATGTATTTCCAAATCAGGAGACTATGTAGAAAAATGAGGTGTACTTTTCTTTGGGTTCAAAGTAAAAATAAAAAATTAAAAAATAAGTCTCGTTTATATTTGATTCACCCTAGTAATTAAAAAATATGTATATATATATATATATATATTTATATATATATATGTTTTTTTATCAACTTTTTTACTATGCACATGAAGCCATATATTTTTATTATTTGTTAATGATGAAGGCAAGAGATAAAAAATAAAAGTAAATATCGAGTTTAATTTATTTTTATTGCATCCTTGTATTTGTTAAAGGCAAAGAAGAATTAAAAGCAACGGTTCGGAACGCTTTATTAAAAAATGAATACGATGTAATGAAAAACAAGTTTGTGACGGTCTAACCTTGAATGGTATCGAACATCATTATAAGTGACTACTATCGGCTTAAATAAATATGTTATTTATTCACTGAAGTTTACATAAAGTTAGAACTAAAGAACTTAAGTACTTTGAGTATCTACTATCCGAGGTTCGACATTGAAACTTAAGATGGAACTCCGATTATTAACGAAGCGTTCAACACACGGGTCAATGGATTTGAAAAAGGTTTTGTTTCCGAATATTGCAAGCCCTAAAAGCTGCGTGCTAACTCTATTGTTCTTCCCCGGCATTTATATCCACGCACCAGCAACGAGCTTTTGATCCCTCTCTACGTTCTAATAGCTTTTTTTTTCTTTTCAGTTTCATATTTCACGTATATTCTTGAGCCAACACTCACTTTGTGACAAATTGCTTTTGTTAAAGATGGATGAGTGTAAAGGAAAATTGAATGGAATATATAAAATAAATTTTATACTGTCTATGTATTTCCAATACATAGTAATTTATTTATTTGGACTGTCCAACAACTGTTAGGTTCCATTACGTGTTTCGGGTGTTATATATTCTAAATAAAATATTAAAATTAATGTATCTTCAAACAGGATGGCGTTAAAATAATCAGGGCGATATTTTTCAAAATTTTTATTACATAACTGAATTTTATTGTTCATTATTTGCCTTCTATTTACAAGAAGGGAATTTTATATTCCTATTTGTATGTTGTACACTACATTTGGGTTCTGTAGTGGAAAAGAATGGAGCGTCCGAAAAAGAAATAAAACAAAGGATAAGCACATCCCGCAAAACCATTGGTGGTATGCTTAACTCGGTTCTTTGGAGTAATAATGAGACAAAAGATACGAATAAACTCATATGTAAGTCGATAATAGAAAGCATATCGCTGTGTGGAGGAGAGACCTGTACAATATGCCCTGCTTTAGGAAAAAAGCTATTTGCTGCTGAGATGGACCGTTGGAAGAGAGCTGCCAAAGGGTGTCCAGGCTAGAAAGAAGGACTACTACCGAAATTAGAGAGCGAATGCTAACTCAACAAAACGTCCTCCAAAATATAGAGAAAAAAATATTGCAAAGATTGCAGACAGTGAAGAATATAATTATCAGTTGGAGTGCTGAAGTGAGGAAACAGCGAGGAAGGCCACGAAAAAGATAGATGGTAGGAATTGAGAAAAGTATGCACGAACATGGTCTGAAAACGAACGAAAGGGGAATTTTGGGTTGAAGGAACCCTAATTCTGAAAATAAAAACAAAAAAAATTTACGTTATAAATAAATAATATATATATACAATTTAAATAAATAATATAATATATATTATATAATATATAATTTACACTGCATTATGAATTGTTATATATGTATATTGTATTGCACTATATTATCCTTCCTTATATACTTTCTTATGGTGACATTCTGTATTGTTTCCGTAATCAAGTCCTATCAGCGAAATAATAGGCTTTCACTAAAATGTATTATATAGCAAACTGCTCTACATATAAAATTGACACTAGTATTTTTATGATCAAAAGTTTACCACTGCACCATTGACGCCAATACGCCAAGTACTTGTCTAATATTTCCATTTATTTGGAGTAACAATTATGTGTTAACATCGCACAAGTGTCAATGTTATATTTACACTAGTCTGTTATTTAATATGGTGTGTTATTATTTGGGCGTTGTTAGTTACCTAAGATCTAGAACATTTCAAGAATTAGGTCAAGACATCTCGGCGAAGGACGCTCCAGTGCCGTCATAATGCGAAGCTTGAATCTTCCTTCCTCTGAAGCTCCTTAAAGAAAACTAGACAAAGGATAGCTGAAAATAAGGAGCCATTTTTCATTTAACATTTCGCAGAGCCCTCCTCGAGATTTACAGGGCCGTTGAGCGGCTCACAAAGGGTTAGCTTGCACGACTAGCCTCTTCCTAATTAAAGTCTCCTCAGGCTGGGCTGGCTCTGTTTCAATCTGTTTCATGTCCTTTCAATGCTTCTTTCTTGACCTTGCATCGTCCGCTTTTCTCTCGTCCTTCCTCTCCTATATTCGCAAGTCTATTGAAAGCCCTTTTCCTTCTTTGAGGTGAATTTGATGTTGCGTCATCATTTTTATGTACAACATATAGCAATCATCATGACTAGTATTATAGCACTAAATAAGAAGCTGTTTTATTTTTCACTAGTTGCTGTTATATCTCTCCGATATACTTTATTCGTGTTCTTTTTACACGGTGGTCCTGCATCCCTGCTTCGTACAAGTAAAACTTATTTTAAAAAAAAATATCGTATATGAATATAGCCACCGTGCTCTTAGAATCACCAAGATCTGTTTTATCATTTAGATATAAATGATATTAATAAACCTGGACCACTACAACCCGTGAACGGGTCTGGGGTTAAGTACATGGTAGAGACTGTACTGTTTCATGAACAACGGTAGAGCAGGAAGTTGATTTGTCCTAGATCACACTCAACTGCCAGATTTCACCCCTTATTTTGGGGACCCACTTTATAGTAAATCCTAGCATTGATGGTACTTAATTCTGCTCTAAAATTGTTTGAGATAAACTTAAAATAATAATAATGCATATTTATACCATAGGCATGGAAATATTTTATTCCGAACAACAAAATACTGCATATCAATCAGAAATCACATCAGTGTCAATAAAAATAAAGGCCGTTTCCTCGAATCCTAAAAGTTTTGATGATTTGGCAGTTTTCCGCATAAAAAAGAATCACATTTTGGAGATAATCTACTTTCCTCTGGTTTTCTTCCGAAGAAGCGATATGTACTTTTATATTTATTGATACATATTTATATGTATTTCTAATGAAACACGACCCATATTAATATCTTTTTTTATCTATCTTCTAAGATGCGATAAAAATATTTTTATTCTTGTTTGTTTTTACGTAGTTAATTTGTGAATCCCATTTCTTATTTCCCCATCCTGCCTAATAATAACAAACACGACCTAGAGGGATCGGGAAAAAGGCCCCTCCTTCCGAGACCTCGTCAGTTAAATGCGGCGTGAAGTTGTTTGGGCTGTCTGCGGAAGCTTCACCGCCGAGAGGTTTTACGGCTCTCTGGAACTCGGCTTCCCTCTTTGATGCCCCATCATTCTTATTTTTATTTGCAATGTCTGGCATTTTAGTTGACTATAATTCGACGACCGTGATATATTTATGAGGTGGCATTGTCGGTCTTACAAGAGGAAGTGATAAAGTTCTTTGTTACACGACCTAGCTTGAGGAAATGGCATCATAACGTCTTGGAATCCCATCATTCATTGCTATATAAAGCATAGATTTGTGTGTAATTTTTTTTGTTGCATCACTATAATTTACCAGTATCGAGATATCACTAATGATGCAGTTCAAGAGTGTGTTCCTGAAATAACGTAACATGGTCAGTTAATAGGCCTAATTTTACGATAAATGATCGTCAGTTGTTGTTAGAAATATATGATTAAGCATAAAGGATTATGGCTTTATCATACTGAACTCTGATCTTAATGCCTATTATTTAATTCCATTTTATTTCTCCTGAAATGTAATTAATTCATTGTGAGCCTGTAAGTTAGTGATTATTAACGTTTAGGTATTATTTGTTTTTTGTTATTCATAATATTTTTTTTAAATAGTGAGTTTACTTGAAAAAGGATATGGACTATCGTAATGTTTTTTCTACTCACAGGTAGAAAAACCACAGCCTTGAGATGAATCGTGTGATTTATAGCTAACTTGTTTTACTTTTCCAAATACCGGTTATGTTGCTGGTACTAGTATTGGTGGAATGGAACTAGAAAAACAATTGTGTGAAATGCCTTGCAGTTGTATCTTTTATAAGTTGGTTCTTTTCCAATCACTCACTATAAATAGTCAGTTCATATTACATCTTAATGGATTTAGTTTTAAAACCATCCTTATGAAATCTTGTTCCAAAATATAAATAAATAAATTTCTCTGTTTCCTTCTAAACCTGTCCTGGTGTTGTAAATTTGACATTCAACTATCGAAGCGAAGGCGACAACAGATTTCAAAGCTTTTCGAGCAATGCTATTTAATAAAGTAGTAGTTATTACTTTAGGCAGAACTAAATGTATAAATTCCCTCGATATCAAGGAGTCTTAAGGATAGGAAAATAATAGGATGAGGGGATGGATTGGTGGAGGTACAATACTTAGAATTTCATTAATATTAGGTTCATATGTTACTATGGTGAGAAGATCGAACAATGAAAATTCACATCAAAAAATAAAAATAACAAAAAAATACATCGCTTTTAAAAATAATTTTTATTAAGTTGTTATTTACGAAAATTAAAAAAACATTTTTAGTTTGTTCACAATATTAAGAAAGAATGTTTTAATTTTAGTTTGCTTCAATCTTTGTCACTAAGACTTAAGTAAGAGTTCTAGGAAATCAAATTCCAGAGGAAATACTCTTCTTGTTTTCTAGGAAAGGCAATGTCGACTCCTACTTGTGTCTTTTCCAAAAAGCTCGGATAATTGAACGTTCAGATATATTTCTCAATATACGAGGCTCTACTGTATATATTTAAAACATAAATATTCTAACATTTTTACTATATAAATGTATTGTTTTTCATTTTTTGACAACATGATATGGCACGATCAACCATAACTTTTATTGTCGTTATGAGTTGGTCTTTTTAGAGGAAGGATGTCATCAGTATGTCTATTAATCTAATATTTGTAATTACGGCTTCCACATTTGTTGTAGGCTATGCGACGATATCAGATTTTTTTTTCTCTCTTTATATTTTTCTCCACACAGGTCAAATGCAAACTATTGAAAATCAGCAGATTGGCTGACAGTAAATTACAGAATGGCATGAAAGGCATGAAGAAGAAAATTACCCAGTGGTACTTTAAATACCAATTTATTTTTATAAAAAAGTTCTAACTTGTTAAATAGATTATTTCTGAAGTATTGTTTGTTACTTATTCATTGAACTTATAACTTTGTTGAATGATATTTAATACATGAGATGAAGACTAGTAAAGAATCTACTCACTGATTATACTAAATAGTAGATTTAACTTATCAAGAAGGTCATGATCACCTAAAAGGCCATCTCATTTTCAGTCGCCACGTAGGATTCGAAGAATCGAAGAAGAGACTAGGCTTAAACAAGTGGATTTGAGTTGGAATAAAGTCATAGAAGGATTGATATAGGGTTCTGGCCAAATTAGCAAAAAATGGGACATTGAAGTCCTAATAGATGACTTTAATCTTAATAAGATTTCAAGAGAATTGAAGGTTTCACGAAGGATTTTGAATTTAAGGATTGGATACGAGATGAGTTCGATGGCTTATTGGAGCCCCAAAGGTCTACTACGTATTTCCTAATAGGTCTTATCATAGCTAAGTGAGTCTTTTTTCAATAATTGGGATCCTAGAGCTTTTTTTTTTCAGTTTTTCTAGTCAGAATTGAAGTAGCCTGAAACGCCG
>CM073763.1:84894984-84917457 GCA_037127475.1 Arma custos | reverse complement strand
GAATATGTTTATATTTTATCTTTGATATTTTTGCAAGTTTACTAATATCAAATCTATTAAATCTTCATCGAATTAATTGTACCAAATTTGATTTAATTGCAATTTAAATAAAAAAATAAGACTTAATGGTCTATGTAGTATTTAATAAAAAATAATATTATCTAGGCATTAATGGTTGTTTAATCTCCAATAAATTATTTAATATTTTATCCAAACGGAGATAAACTAAATCTAGAGATCCTCCTACGGCTCACCCAACGCCTATAAATATAATGCTTTTAATTAGGAAAACCTGGTGGTTGAGCGTAATTCTGAGCAACTGTCGTATTGAAAACCGAACGGTATCTATAATGTACTGAACCACAGACCCTTTATTGCTTGTAGAGGTAACATTATATTTAATTATTATGTATTCTATAATCCATTGTCTTTCCCTTTCATCCTACTTCCATAGTCACGCAGCGTTATACCCTCGTGACAGTTTAAATATCTCCAATTTCCCCCTTCACTATGAGGAGCAGCTCTGACATGAGACAAGTACAACCGGATCCATTGCTTTAATCCCGACAAGGCTACGTATCGTGTAGTGCCACGGATTGTTGTGACAGAAGATACGTAGTAGAATAGGAGGAGGGGGATAGGTATCGGTAACCTGAGTGAGTCGCCCGCTGCCCCTGTTGGCTATGATTGTGATGATAGCGCGCACGCGATCGTAGTATTTAATACTCCTTTCAGGAGCTAGGCTTTTCTTTCGTATTATCCTTTTACTTCGCCTAATTCCATCGGGTCTCGGCTACTTTTAATTGAGGCACGGCTAATCTGAATCTGGGTCTTACACCATCCACACAATACATGTTCGCTTCCAGAGACAAGTCAGTGTTTGTTCTAACTCTATTATTTCTCTAACTCTAACCAACTTACATATAATATATCGTTATTTGAAAGAAATGTTGTTATAGCAGTTAATCCTTATAACTATCGAAGACATTTAAAGCCGCCACGGTTATAAACAAAAAACTTGGAGGAAGAAATTGGGTACGTTGAGGTAAAAACAAAATCTTAAATGTTGAACAACTATTTATTTGAAACTAACGTTACAACCGACATTGGAGGTCTTCTTCCAGGCTGAATAAACAAAATTCAAAAATTATATTAAAAAAGAATAATTCGAATAAACAATAAAATAATATCTAAAAATAAACAAGACATGAACAAAATGTTAATTACAAAATATATAATTATATAATATAAATTCAATAAACCACTTACTAAGAATGAAACTAATTTGATGACCATCCGGATTTGTAAATATTTTAAAGAAAAGAAGATCAAACCAGCATTGTTCCTAGAGGCAGAAAGTGACTTACCGGGGATGGAGATTACTTGTGAGGATATTCAGGAATGGAACCGTCTCAGGATGTAATTAAAATTTGAATATTTAAATTTATATAATTTAAAATATACAAAGCTGATGACGGTAAAGAAACGGAAGGGAGTAATTCATGCATGTATGGAGTACTGGGCAAAAATCAAGGCTATTGTAGGAGACTTGAAATAACGTGGTCCTAGGTGGGCCAATAAGAGAACAGTAATAAGTTTATTTAGCTTAAAAATGGAACAAAAAAGTAATTAGAAGTTATAATATGAGAATTAATATTAAAATATTAAATATTGTTTGGAAATGAAAATACACTCTGCCTTGAACATTCTGCCTTAATAGTCTCATTTATGTGAGTGGAAAGAAATGATAAAGAAAAATTAAGATGGGACAAAATATTAAGAAGATTGACGATGAGAAGGAGGAGTGATAATTAAATTGCCATTATAAATAGAAGGAAAAAGTAATTATGAAAAAAAATAATCTATACCACTACAGCCAATGAATGGTGATAGTGTTATAGGGGGTTTAGTACATGGAAGAGACTGTAATATTTTTAATCCAACCATCGTGCAGGGAGGTAGTTTATCCTAGATCACCCTCAACCACCATTTTAAGGGAGCCCGCTTTATAGAGGCTGGGTGGACCCTCGGTTGGTCTTCAGATCCCAATTGGTGTGTTCAATGATTAAATAATTTATCTCTCACAGCAGGATTTGGACCTGAGACCTTTGACACGGCAACTCAGTGCTCTACCACTTAGCTAACCCGCTCTCCTACTTATTTCATCATAAACTAAATAAAAATTCTTAATATGAACTAGTCTGTAGATGTGAAGAATTACGAGAATTTAGAAGCCGTAGAATAACTGCCTTAGTGAAATAATAACTCAAAACAAATTAATAATGCGTAATTTATTTTTTTCTTTTGAAATAAACATCTGATGTTTGCAAAAATAAAAATACTTATATTAAACTTAATGGACAGCAGTAGTACAAGAAATGATAAGAAAGAATACAGTTGAAGCTGCAACGTGGGCACGGAGGGAAGAGGGAAAAACAAATTAAACTTAAGTCGGAAATATGAGGCTTTACTGCTTAGTGCTTCAAGTTGAAATAACGACCGTCATAAATACTTTAATGATCCCGAATACGGAGAATAAAATAAATGCACTTTCTGAAAACTTTTCCGTTTTATGAAAGCCATTTTGTCTTTCTAATTTATATTTATTTGGCCAATATTTTTTATAGTATTTTATTACACGCATAGCAAAACCGTTCTTTTGTTTTATTTTGATATTAAGAAAATAAGGACATTTGTTGGGATTAATATATTTCTTTAATTTAGAATAAACTATTAATTAACACCAATTTTAAATACAATTATTAAAGCACTGTTATTTTAAAGAAGGTTGAAAAATATCTGTATAGTTATTTTAAAAAATTCAATTATGAATATCGAATCCTGTATCCAGGTATTTAATATTATAATTTTAATTAATAAGCATGTATAATGTAAAGTATATTTTTAAAATTTTTCTTATTAAATGTTTACTTCTGAAGTCTTGTCTGTTGTATGTTCTTAAATTCAGGCGTGCTTAGTGCCGTGAGATTGGGATCAAAGGCGCCTAAGCACTGGCATTGTGCTGTTGAAAAAAATCTTTTTACGACGTCCTGTTTCAGTTCGATGTATCAGATAAGAGCAAGGCTTAACAGAGAAGTTAAATTAAAATATATATACATAAGAAAATAAGGATATTTAAAATAAAATTGTCTTAACACAGATAAATTGCAACAATACTATTGCATATATTGGGTTGTATCATATGAAATGTCAATGAAGAAGTAAATTTAAATTATTAGCAAAAAAATTATTAAACAATACTTTTATTAATCAAAATAGGATCCTTTACTTTCAATACACTTCTCCCAAAGTGAAACAATCATTTCTATCCTCGCTCTGTAGAAATTAGTGTCAAGGAAGAAGCGAAGTCTTGGAGGGTCGATTTCAGGGCATTTTCGTTGTCAATTTTTTTATTTTAAAAAAAATTATCCAAACAACGGAAAAAGTTAAAATCAGTTAGAGAAAGGACCGGAGAATATGATGGGTGAGGAAGGACATCTATATTCAGTTCCTGAAAAAAAAAACAACTCGGGTGAGCTGCTGGGCCTCGGTTATTCATGTGGTACCTATATTTCCAGCTTTTTTGTCTCACCAAGCTCCTTAAGGTGCCTGGAAACAGTCATGGCACTTGCTCTAAATTGTGAACCTAATTAACCAGTGGTTTGGGAAGACAGATCTTCGACCAGCTCTTTCAACTTTTTTTTTTTGGCATAATCCCCAGACCGAAATTTTTTAAACCAACGGAAGATTGTTTTTTCGCTCAATGTATCTTCATCGTAAACAATATTAATGCTTCCGAACGACTTCGTGACGCTATGGCCAAGTTTGTAGAGAAAATTGTTCGATTTTCCGCGGAAGACATAATTTTATTCTTATTTATTTTTTAAACGTCACTTCACTTTCTACTAATGTTTCTTTCACTAAGAACAAATACGACTGATTATGAAAAAGGATTAAGTGATCTTTCAAACGGTATACATAACATAATTGTTTGTTTACAAATAATGTAATCCCTAATGAAAAGAAAACTGTAAATAAACGAAACTGATATTTCATCAGTTACGACCCAATACATAAAAATTGTATATAATGTAAGGATTTTTAAAATATATTTGTGCTTCGTTTCCTACATTATAACTTTTGTATTTTTTTTTCGTTACATAACAAAAAATGCACATGTAGATATGTGTAAATAGATATCCTTTGCATGATTCTTAAAATTTGAATCATTTAGGTCTTTACATGTTTTTTTTAGGATCTAGGAAGGGGGGTATAACTTTAAACGAAGGTTGCTGAAAAAATGTATTTAGTGTATCAAATAATAAACCAAATCACATACTCTACATTTTATTTAAGTGGGTTCAATTTATTTATCAACATCTAGCGTGAAATTACCGCATAGTAGAAAGCAAACTTCGTCGGATAGGAATTCGCATCCTATTCATTTTTGAATTGGAATTTCAGTTGAGGGGAATGCAGAGTTTACACTTCATATCGTTGTGTTATTCCAACATTTATGAATATTTGTTGAATAATTTAATAGTGAGATGTTGTTTCGTGCTTTCATTTTGAAATGATTGATTATTTAGCACTCTTTCTTAAATATTTACTTCAGTAAATTTTTTATATTTGGCATCACAGAACTATTTGAAATTTGATGCTCTACTTCATTCAAGATTTTAATGGACGAAGCATAAGTTTTGTATAAGAGGTCAGGGTTTAAAATTTAATAGCTCTTAGAAAAGCATAAAATAAAAATCAATTCTTATTACCATAAGAGTCAGCTTCGGATTCTTTACATTCATCTTTAAAATTTGTATAGGCTTTCTTGTATTGTAACTTTTTATTTTCTTATTAGCCCTCTCAATTAACAGCTTACTCTTTTGTTTAAAGAAAATACTGTATGTACAGTAGTTAGACGATTATTGTTACGGAGTGGCTCAGTGGTAGACCACTGAGTTGCCATGTCGGAAATCCTGGTTTAAATCCTGCTGTAGGCCAAGACTTTTCTTTAGGCTGTTTGCAGCCGGAGATGGATCATAAAGGATCAAGGACCCTCCTGGGTCTCACCCAGCCTCTATAAAATATAATATAGGGTATACAAACATGTGCATTTTTTCCCGCAAAATAAGGGGGAAAATCTGGCGGTTGAGCTTGACCTAGGGCAAGTCACTTCCTTGCAGAACCGTTGTCCATGGAACAGTACAATCTCTACCATGTACTGAACCCCAGACCCGTTCGAGGGTTGTAGTGTTACAGTTTTTTTTTGTGGTTACCTATCCATATTGTTCTTTATCATATTTAATAATCAACATTTTTCCAGAATCTTTGTTTTATATCTTTTATAGTTTCTCCGACTATAACTGGAAATTCCTACGTTGAGGCATACTTACAAACTTAAAAAGACAAGAACTGACATTACAACAATTTTCGCTTAATCGTTTCTGCTTAGAGAGGACCATGGATTCATATCCATACTTCCTGCAGTTCTGTTCTCTTCTAAATCTCCTCCGACTGTGACCCAGTTCTCTTCTTTCACTTAGTACAAAATAAAAGCCCAGTCGAATGGCTTTCCGAAAGTGCAGTACGTCGTAAATCTTTTTCAGGATCTCTAGTTGTTACATATCTGGCATGACCTATGCGATTTTTTATTTGTTTAAGCCTCTACTCGTGAATATCCTATCAGTTAAAGAATAAAAAATAAAGCACTTAGAGAGTAAAACGACGTACTATTGCGTATTAATTTGAATTATAAATTGTTAAAAGGTTTTAGGGTTCAGCAAAAAAAGTTCACAATATACAATCAACGCAATCCAAAATTCTCAGAAGAATTATTAATGCACCATGGTATGTTTCGAATCACACTATACACAACGACATGAACATTCCCACTATAAAATCATATATTCATAACAAATACATAACATTCCACTCATCGAAACAATATCACCCAAACCCACTCGTACTTCCGCTTTCCTACTCCCTGTTACCTAGACTTGATAAAAAAAAGATTAAAAAGACATTGGCCAAGAGACCTACTCAAAAACTGATATATTTTTTCCAAAATAACTGGATGATCATGGAGAAAAGCGAAGAGAAAGACATTTCAATCAAATTTGCTTGATGCGCAATAGCGCTGGTGCAAATGAAAATTAAATAATAATAATAATTGTTAATAGAAATATGTAATATTATTAAGAACTTATATTAACATGGTAGGATTAGGGATGGGTTTTAAATAACTTACTTATTCGATCCCTAAAAATTGAATAATTTTATTTACAATTTAGAGTGAAACTAGTTTGGTATATAAATAAAAATTAATGAACTAAGTCTAACCTAAAAAAAGAAAGAAAGAAATAAGAAGAGGTAAACGCGTTGCTACGTATGTATTAATGATTGAGTTAAAATTAGAAAAGAATGACTGGTTCCTTCCAGCCTAGAATACATTATACCACCATCAAGTTCCCTCCACAACGCTTACTCACTGCCGTTAAAAGCCCGAAGGACGGTGATAGAGCTATCTCCTCTGTTCTATCTCCCCTCTTCCTAGAGGGACTGATAATGAAGACGAATGCTCCGCTTCGGTCACGACATCGGACACTTCGTTCAACAGGAGCCTAGATACAGTTGAAGAGTAAAACGTTGCCACCGAACCACCTACCAGCGATACCTTGTTAAGATAAACCCCATACCTTTAGCTCCTGTGGTTCATTAGAATAGCCGCGAACATTCCACTATCTTGTTCACAGGATCCTGATCAGTTAGCTAGAAGTTAAAAGTTTAATTAGCACAGGTTGTGTAGGTGTGCATAGCGTAACGTTCGCCCCCTCTAGAACCTTCTCGAGAGAGTAGCTCGTAAATTATTTCGGCCTTTAGCAGCCGCTCCGGGGGAGTCTCGGGATAGATCTTAGCAACTTGCTCGATATATAACACGTAGCTATTTCTAACTTAACCTTCCGCCTCCTGTTGCTTACGCAAGAGTTTCATTACACCAAGCTGTTCGTTAACCACTGTTTATCATCGTCTAACATAACAATTATTAGTAAAATAATGAATGAATTAGTAATTGTAGATTGGAAAAACGTTTAATTTTCTTTCTTTTTTTTTAATAGAAACTTCTTTAGCCCCCATGCGCGGTTTTGGGTAGGGGTATACTTATGGATGTGCGACATACTTGTGACGTATGTGTGAATTAATCTGTGTCACCAGCCAAAAACTTCTCAAACGAAGTTTCCGTCCCTTATAACGCCTTCCCCAATTTGGTGTTAATGCTTCTTGCAGCTTAGTGCGAGTATATGTTCATATTTGAAGACATACTGAACAATGCTTATTCAATAGTAGTGATAGTAAAATTGTCAAAACAGAGAGGATTGATAGCACCATATTACAATCCGTAAACTTAAACATGAGTCCAATTCCGTCTTTAGTTTTATAAATTATTATTATAAATTATAATAACAGTCAATTCATATCAGAAAACCCAATACTTTTTCTATGAATTAGGAGTACCTCTCGATGTCACATACGTCCAGGTATTAAGATGCTGGCTTAGTAATTAATTAATTCAGAAAAAATGGATTTTTATGTAAAAATTACCTAAGTACTATTATCATTTTAGAGGAGTATCGAATTTTTATCAAACTAATGATATGATAATCTAGATATAACTAGAAACTCTATAATATAAAATTAGGGCTGGAATAGTTCAATTGCCAACATTTTTTGTCTCTACAAACCCCAAATAGACTTAGAAAATTCTGAGTTAGGGTACAATTAGATTATGTTACAAGGAATTATTTGAGCTTACCTTTTAAGATTTTGAGTTTTATCAGTGAGTTGAGAAATACCTTTAGTTTTAATTAGATAAAAAGCCTCTCCCCCGCTAATAGGAGGCCTTTCCTCCAGAGCTATATTGGAAAAGTTGTAAACTCAGTTGACAAGAAACCGAGCTAGCTCCTCCCTTCCCAACCATTAATAATCCTCCTTAATTACTTTTCCCTCATATTTTACATACAAATTAATCTAAAGTAAATTTATTTACTGATGAAATTTCAAGATTGAAACATAAAGTAACTCAACTAGCAGAAGGCTTATTAGTTCTTGACCTTGTACCTACAACTTGGCTGAATATTAAACTTCCTCATAAAATCGTGGAATGGACATCTTTAATTTTAATTTGAAGTATAATTATAAATTCGGAATCAGTGAAACTAGACTTAATGAATGATAAGCATTTAGGCAGTTGTATTTAAATCAACGCGGTAATAAGATCAGTTTACAATATTGTATGTATAGATATTCGAAGTTAGTGATTAATAATACATTAATAACAAATAAAGTAATATTGGATGCAGCAACAGATGGACATAATATAATCTCGGAACCCTCCCTGAGGCTCGTCCAGATAATTATCTTACAATACTGAAATGTAGCACGAAACCCCTCATGGTTTGTAGTGATACATTTTTTTTTTATCCATTGGTGTTTATACATTTTTATTTATTATTATTGTTTACATTCTTGTATTTTTTTGTAAAAATAATTTGTATAATTTTGTTTCTTGTAATAAATATTTTATTAATCCTAGCAATTAACATCAGACTATTAACGGATACTAATACAATATGATTTTAGTACGATTATATTGAGAATAGTAGTGGAATAGCGCAGACGCTTGGGGGACTCTGCTGGTGTGTGTTAGATGTATCGAATACCGCCTTGTCTACCCTTACCTGATAGAACGATCTTGAGAAATGACCTGTATAGTGTATAGAGTTGCTCAGGGAATTCGTTCTGGCGTGTCTTACATAGAAAACACTGAATCGAATGTCTGCCATCAGTTCCTCCTATGCGAATTTGACTCATTTTGGCTTATTTTCAATTAAATAAATTCTCCTAAACGCTTATGATTGAATGTATATTCTGATAATAAATATAATTTTGTCATACTAGTGCCTAAGAAATAGTGCCTTAATTAATGTCTTACATAGAAAATAAATAATAATAAATAGTGCCTTAAGAAAGAAGAGCACACACAAAAAACAACTCTACTATTTGTTAGATAACGATTCTGCAGGGAGGTTATTTGTCCTTTCAAAATTTTTTCTCCTGATTTAAAATACCCTGTTTGTAGAGGCTGGATGAACCCCAGGAAGGTCTCAGATCCCATGGGTTCCATCCATGGCTGTCGGCAGATCAAATAATTTAGCACGCACAACAGGAGCCATACAGCACACAACCCGAGGCATTCAGCAATACGCTACCCCGTTCTCTGAGCACCTTAAAACGTATCTAAAGTTATTGAAGAACAATGGACTCAGAAATAGGATATTTGAAAGATTTTATTCGGCGTATTAATCGGACCATTATTTTTTTTTTTAATTATGTCTTAACTTTGAATATGATTTGTAAATGGTATTTTTGATTTGTCCTTTTTTTTTTAATTATAGTTTAATTTTATATAAGATAAGCATCTGAAGTGACTATCGCTTATTTGATCAAGGAGTGTATATATATATATATATATATATATATATATATATATATATATATATATATATATATATATAATTGTCGTGTCACAGTGTTTGTAACAGAACTCTTCCGAAACGACTTGACCGATTCTCATGAAATTTTGTGTCTATATTCAGTAGGTCTGAGAATCGGATGTAAACTATTTTTCATAACCCTAAGTTATACGTGCCGGTCATTATTATCGATTAAGCGTTGATTGTAGCAGTGACGCTTGATGATGCTGCATTTTTGATATGCTATAAAGTCATGGAGTAGTGTATATGTAAGTTCGCAAGCGAAAAAACGGAAGGGAGTACTTTTGGTGGCCGAAAAATTTAGAAATTTTCGTAATTATTTCAGTTTTTTGCCTGTATCTCCGAAATAACTTAATCAGTCAAGTGAAATTTTGTGTCTATATATTCAGTATGTCTGAGAATATTATGTAAATTATTTTTCATACAGCTAAGTGTCGGCCATTTTTATTGATTATGTGTAATTCGTATCCACCAATCATCATCATCAAAAATATCACCGGGAATGTTATTGAAGCACCAATGTTGACTTGAACCTTTAAAGGAGAAGTCTTCCTGTAGCCACGTATTCCAATGATACCCATAATGCCGTTTAAAAGACTTTCATTTGATATAAGCTTGGCTTTTGCTACGACCATCAACAGGTCTCAAGGCCAGACAATGTCCATTTGCGGCGTGGACCAAGATCATACATGTTTCTCCCATGGACAAGTATATGTTGTATGCTCACGTGTTAGCAAACCATCTAATCTATTTGCATTAGTAAAGGACAGATTAAAAAAAATATTGTGCATCGATTAGAGCTCAATTAAATTGAAATAAATAGTTATAACTTAAAAAAATATGATTAGCCATAATTAAAAATCAACTATGATATACCTCATTCTTTAATCTAATGTTTATATTTTATCAGTTAGGAATTTCGTATATTATTTATTTAGTATATACTGTACCTAGATATAAGATGAATAAAATGTAAAATCAAAAATCTATTTAATTATTTTTTTCCATTCATTCATTGTTCCTTAAAAATTTAAATTTTAACGTAATATATTTTTAAAACTATTACGACAGCCACAGCAACGCGTGGCCGGGTCATCTAGTATATATATATATATATATATATATATATATATATGTCCTGAGATAATAATCCAGCAGTCGATGTTATTGGTCCGCTGTCCGGTCGCCCCTAGGTGTGTGCTGCACTGATAAGGCCCGCAACCAGGTCTTGATCTTGTAAGCCCGGATTCCGCTAATCTCACTTCTCCACCGGTTTTTCAGTATAGCTCTTTTCCTTTGTATCTCAGTTTGGAACTAGTATTTATTGCCACTGTTGTCAAGTCATTATTATAGTTGTTATCAATGATAGGGCAAATTTATTGTATATACTTGCGGGCTCCTTACCCCTGTTATGAAACATCTTCCGTGTTGTCAGCAATGTAGCTTCCTTGAGCTCCCCTCTTCTTTTACATGCATAAATACTAGCTCTGAGATTAGGATAGAGTAGGAAGGTAGGAGATAAGAGAGTAGAGAGTAGAGATGTAGTTGATACTTCATAGTATGTAAGAGAGTAGTCTCTAAGTTAGATTGTAGTCCATAGTCAATAAGCCATCTACTTAATTCGTAAGAATGTCTCTTGTATATCTATATTACATAATGTTCAATAACTCAATAAACCTATATATTGCTCACTATTCGTCCATCGTTTGTTAACTTGTAATTATTGTATGTTAAATCTTTAAGAGTGGCGCAATAGACCACTTATACTTTGGCCGAGATATTTGGGAAAGTGGTCAACCTACTTCACGTCGCCGTGAACTTTTGTACAGCGGCAAGATGCCCATAGCTTATTTACCAATACCAGTGTCCTTCTCTTCGAAGTACACTTATGTTGAAGGGCAGTGACATCTCGTCCTAGATCCAAGGATCATCGCTGGAGTCAGTAGGCGCACGAGAACCTACTTTGTTTCCCTGAAGCAGGCCGGGCTTGGACGAAATCTGTGGGCAGCAGTTAGGTACTCTAGAAAACCACAACACTATCCCCGAAAGATGAACATGGCGTATTATCATCACTCTTACGTCTGGTTTTTGTAAGTTACCTCCATTAGACTGACGAGCAGCACATGCCCGAGGAGGGCTGTAAGAGAAATGCTGGGATAGGGATTCGCATTTCTTAAGTTTACTGAAAAGAAATTGTGATCAATCTGCATTTCACAGTAACTCTGTGGGAGAATTTCAATCTGTATAAAACCGAGCTGATATTCTTAAGTCAATATAACGATTAAAAATTTTGAAAAGAACATTTATATAACATATAACATCAAATATCTATACCCAATTTCAGTGACCTACACATTTTCCTATTGGAGCCTGAGCTATTACAAGCACATATGACCGTCTGTTTTATTAAAACTAGCTAGATCATTAACATGTATATATATATATATATATATATATATATATATATATATATATATATAAAACCTATACCACTCATGGATAATCTTTGGTTTTGTAGATGGTATAGACTGCAGTGTTTCTTGGATAACGATTGCGCAGGAAGGTGATTTGTCCAAGACGCTCAACTGTTTTCCCCCTTATTTTGGGTACTTACGTTATAGAGGGCCCTAAATCCCATATTTTGATTCAAACAGATTAAATGTAAATATTTAAGTCTGCAAGTAGTCTGCAAGGGAGCGGGATTGCAACTTACGACCTTCGACACGGCAATCCAGCGCTCTACCTCTGAGCCACACCGCTCCTCCTAGTTTATAAGAACTAATCTACCTATCATTTAAATATCGTTACCAGGAAGATAAAATCGACGATTGATTGGATTGACGGGATGTATTTAGCCAAGACATCGATCCATTGTGGTTAGTAGCAGGAACCAACCCCATTGTTTGCCTTTCTACATGGCTGCTGCGCTGTTTTGCCTCAATCAGCGCCCATATTGACACTGCCTTAGCACTCCATCCCCTTCCTTTCAATTCATAATGCTCTCGGCTTAGTTCCATTTATGAAGGATCTGTTTGTAACGTCCGTTTGTGTCTGTAAAATGATATTGATCTCTCAAATATTTGTCTTTTATGCGCCAAAAGTGATCTGCCCAATTCGTGAATATTACACGTTGTTGTCTTGTTGATTATTCATGAATGGGAACAGTCAATATTCTATGTATGTATACTCATGTTGAACCAAATCAAATTTTTATATAATAATTGAATCAAATTTTAATTTTAAAAAAATTCTGCTGGCTTTTACTCAAGTGAGACTTTCCTAACCAAATATGAGCCCTCTAATCCCCTTGTACTATTCTATTGGCTTAATTTTGTTTTATTTCGGTGATCAATACAATAAATGTAATATAAAATTCTACATCAATTTTAGAGATGAGTACACTCATGATCATACATTATTTACAAGATATATATGACTTGACAGTACATTGTTAAAGACTCTTGTGTTGTTAAAGATTTCTTCCATTGGAGTTAATTTTTAAAGTTGTATCCAATATTTTATTATTATATTTCATATATAAATAGATTATTATTTTATTTATTCAGAAACAAGTAAATGTTTTTGATAATATTATGGAGCGAATGGCTCAGGCAGAACTCTGAGTTGCCTTGTCAGAAGTCCTTGGTTCAAAACCCCGCTTCTGGCAGACTTTTATGTAATATGTTGTATTGCATCCGGCTGTAGATGGATCCTATGGTACCAAGGACCTTCCTGGAGCATATCCAGCATCTAAACAGTCGGGTGGTATAAATTTGGGGACCCAAAGTAACGGGACGAATCTGGTGGTTGAGCGTGATCTGGCACAAATCAGCTCCTTAAATAACCGTTATCCAAGAAACGGTACTGAATCTAAGGCCCTCCATGGGATGTAGTTGCATAGAATTTTTATAATAAATTACATTTTTATTTATTAATAAATTATATTTATTAATAAATTTAAAACATAATCCCAATTTTAGTTTTTTCCTGAAAACTTTTCAAAGCCTCCTTGATAAAATTACTAGAATTCGATAACCTCTTCTAGTGTTTTTCTAGTTGAGTGCAACAAATTTATTTATTTTGATGAATACTGCACCATTATAATTCAAGAAAGTATTTAATTTTAACGATAATTAATTAGTAAAATAGAGCCAAAAAACTCAAAAAGAAACACTATTATTTATTATAATGCAATTGGAAAAACCACAATGTAAGGCCTTATGTTTCAAATTTCTCCAGTAATACACCCACTTACCGGTCGACGTTTTGTTGGGATACATTGTACCTTTTTGTTCGAAATGTGATTCACATACCCTTTTTTTTGTTTTTGTGTCTTGATAATGCCTGAATGGGTGAAACGTCGACCGGTAAGTGTGTATTACTGGAGTAATTTGAAACATAAGGCTTTGCATTGTGGTTTTTCCCCAATTGCATTATAATAAGATAATTAATTAGTTTTGAGTAGAGAAAACGCTTAAGTATTTGCTAAACTGTAACAAATTTAGCTGTATTTTTTATGGAGTCTAAACAAGTAATTAAAAACTATTGCAGCACCAAAGTATATTATAAAAAATATGTATACGAGAAGTAGAATGATGATAATTTTTTCCAAGCATTCAGAACAAATTTTTCTTACCACAGAGTAATTAAAATGTTTTTGTACTGTTTCTTCGTTAATTGCTTGATGCAAAGAAGATGGAGTTAAAAAAATCTGTAACTGTCTCCAAGACTGAATTCCCGTAGCTTAGCAAGTTGAAAGTTTCCAGGCAAGTTCTAAACCGCCAAGAGCAGTTTAGGAAAGTATTTCACTACTTAATAGTATCTTACACCACTTTGGTAGTTCTCAGGTGCCAGTCATTCCTTCTCGCGGTATAACTCGGATTTAATATTTTAGTTCTGTTCAATACTTTTAAGTTTCTTCTTTCTTTTCGTTTTTATGTTTAGAATATTTCAATACAATTTAGAGATTTGAGTTAAGATTTTTTTTACGCTGAGTTGCTATGCCTAAGGTTCCATGTTCAAAACTGGGGAAAAATCTGGTGGTTGAGCGTAACCTCGGACAAATCACCTCCCTGTTTTACTCACTAAAGTCTCTATCACATACTGAATCCAAGACCCTCCATGGGTTGTATACAATACAAAAAGAATCTTGGTATGGGTCTTGAAATTAAAAAAAAATATTTTTGGCTTTTTTATATTCAAATAACAACAAAATCATAATCATTTTAGCCTTTGTGAGTTTTAATCTTAAAATATAAAGAGCAGAAAAGATTACAGAATGTGAAACGCATAGATCCAGGCAGTTTTTTAATTATTTTGATGTACACAAGCATATTTGTATTTTCATACCGAAATAAATATATCAGTATAGAATAATTTAGATATTTAATAACTTTTTAAACTTAGGACTTATTAATTGCTTACTTATTGTATACCGATTAACAATGATCCCTTCGAAAACTATAAAAATATGATAAAAATCTACCCTGGAGGGTTAGCTATCGAGTCGATTCACTGTTAGCGTAAGAATAATTTATATAATACATCCAATCTTGAACTCTGGTGTCTTTAATCTAATCTTTCTAATAACTTTCGTTAATTGTCCAACAAATGAGTGGAAATCCTTGACGTCTATGTAGAAATATTGAATTATTGGCCCAAACATTGACCCTGAATAAAATTTAAATTGACATCTACCTCACCGAGAATTATTAAGCTACAATGAAATAAAGTTGGAATTAAAATAACGGCTTTGATTTATTGAGAGCGGGGCAACTTTAACGTAGGGTGCTACGTTATAATCCTGAAAGTGATAATCTTAATTATAGAAACACCTAGCAGTTGGGTGTGATCTCGGAGAACTCGCCTCTTAGCACGACTATTGCCTTAGTTACAGTACAGTCTCTACCATGTACTAAACCACAAGACATTTCTTGTCTGGTAGTGGTTGATTTTTTTTTAATCCACATTAACAAGCCATCGAATTCCTCTCGTATTCAATCCTTACAGTCAAGAATCCTTCGTAAAATCCTGTATGCTGTCCCGTTTGTAGCTGATTTGGCCCGAATCCGATATCAATATTTTCATGAAAAACTTCATTTCCACTCAAACCCACTAGTTTCAAACCTCGCAACCTCTGTATAATATGATAATCCTCCGAGGCGTCTGAAAAGAAGATGGCCTCGTGACCTTCTAAGTTGAACTTTTTGTTTGGGTACTACCGCCGGGAAGTTTCTCTACTTGCCTTTAGGTCGGGACATGATTTATCTTTTATTATGTTTACTGGATGTATTCTGTATACAGTTGTAAATTTCAATAAATATATTTTTTTTTTAAATCTACATTTTCCTAAAACTGCTCCAGGGTTTCAAGAGAAGTATGCCCTTCCTGTTCCTCAATTATATAGTATCTAAAGTCCAAAATAGTATTTTCATTCATGTTAAATATCAAAATTCCAAACAGATAGAGACAACAACGTTGCTCCGAGATCCCCAAATTCCAAACAGATAGAGACAACAACTTTGCTCCGAGATGCCCCACAAACAATAAACAAAATAAGGCAAAGGATGATTAGTAGAGACACAAGGCTTTGCTTTTAGGTATTTTTCCTGTTCCATCCTATTTAAAAGTTAATGTCAAAAAAATCTCTAAATAGCTATACGTTGACCACAGCTCATGTTTTTTTATTTGACAAGGTTGTAATTAATTGTAATGAATCGATGGTTCCCCACGAAATTCGTTAATGAGCCTGTAGTGATGAAAAGTAACCGGAAGCTAAATAGAGCAAAATTAAAACTGCCACTCCTCGTTAGGAATTATAATTAAGCAGAGAATATTATTACAGCTTCGCGTAACTCGGTTGCGCACTTGATGGCTCTATAGCTTCGTAACCTCATTACATGATGATGATGATGATGATCAGTGAATGCTGCTCCTGATGAATATAGGTATGAATTGCAATGAACGGGCCCAACCTTAATAAGATCATTCAAAATGAGTTATTCCTCTATCCTCCTTCATTAACATATAACATTTCAGTTATAAATTAAATTTTCATAAATTTCTATATATTATCATTATATACTAACAATCAAATCAGTATATTTTAGTTATTTCTTCCTGAAAATCTTTATCTAATTACATCATTTAATTTATCTATTTTTCGTTTTTTAAATGTCCAATGATAATTTATGAAGACCATGACTTCTGAGGGTTTGGATTGAAACTTGAATACTGTATTGGAAGATAAAAAGCTGTGTTTTAAGCTTTATGCTATGTTGAAGGTTGTGGGTTCAAATCCGCCTGTGGCAGATATGTTATTCAACCTGATAAAATTCGCCGAAGTAACCCGTGAGATCTTAAGGTCCTCCTATACAACCGTTGTCCTAAACAGTACAGTCTCTACCACGAATTGAACCCACGACTTCATGAATCGTTGTGATAACTTGTTTTTTTTAAAGTTTAATCTAGTTGACGATTTATGTTTGCCAATTAGATCTTTCTTTTTGTAATTTGCCTTATTTTTATGTATACTTCTAATTAATAGTAATAACTGGAAATTGTTGTTTGTCATTATGAACAGAGAATTAGATGTAGTGAGAGTTAGGGATGGAGCGAAAATTTCTTTATTCATAAAGTTATTGAAAGTAATCGATTATATTTCTAAATAATATTAGGAAAATACCGAGTTTAAAGAGCATATATCTGGCGAATAATTAATTAAGTCTATTTCAAAAAATTAATCACAACTCCAATTTTGTTTTAAATTGAGTATTTTGTACTGAAGCGAGCGGAATCCTCTTATTAAGGTAATGCACAATCTAGTAATGCCTGTTATCGTCAGGCATTGCTTTGAATTTTGTTTCAAATCTCATTTATTTTCATATTTACATAAATTTACTATATATACATTTTATTTACAAATCAATATATATGCATACATCATAGGTACTTCATTTACCCGGGGGTATTATAAGTAATTGCTTTGAAATGGAGTTAGTGCTCATATTACAATTCCATTTGAAGCCAAAAACTTGGAGAATGAGGTAATTACTCTTCCCTCTATACAATTAACTCTCTCTGGACAAAATTGAAATTAACCAATCATTCGCCGAACCTGCAGGTGTTATCTTAAGATTATGAAGAAGAATTATTAAGGTAAGCTTTCAATGATGGGTCCTCGAGGTTATTGGTAGAGTTGGTCCTTTTAAGAAACTCTTGATTTATATTTTTTTATATCGCGAAAGGTGCAAACTTCTTATGCAGTGTTGGACAGGGAGATTCATTTTTTTTATAGATTCAGAATATTCCCGACGCACACGTGATGTAGACATCCACCCTGTGTTTTCGTATGTTACCGGAAGACCAGACGCACACACAGACTGAACAGAAAATCAATAGGAGGAGTGGTGTTGATTAAATGTTCCCCCACATGCATTATACATAGGCCTCGGGGGCCTCTGATGATTTACTTAAATATTAATGTTCCTGCGTGCGACTGTTGGTGTGCGTGGCCTAGCTCCGATATGTATCCATTACCCCTCCCAACTGTCAGTATCTCCAGCCGGTACCCAGGTCCCGTACTCTGCCTGATCGTGGAGGATAACCCTTCCGATAGCGTGGGTATTCACTCCGGAACTTATTCATCATCCTTACACCTGCCATCTCCTTATCCCATCGGAAGATCTCCCGTCTCCTCCTATCCTATTCCTTAAGATGGATCGATCGTTATGGGCCGAAACTTGCGGTTTTGCACAGTTGGATATTTCGCGATAAGGTGAACTGGTCGAATATTCTCACAATGTAAGTAGGTATATGCAACCTAATATAATATTAATAATAGACAAAATTATAACCACTTGCATAATAATAACCACCCACTTGCATTGTTTTATTCGTACAGTAAAATATTATTTGTATATATAAGAGTAGGAGTCTTCTTGGACGTCTTGAACTCTAAAACGGATGATAAGTAACGTAGAACCCTACGCATTGAGATACCCCGCTCAAATATGCATAATAAAACTAAAATCAAACGGTTTCATTGTCTTCTGTTTGGTTCAACTTCTATTACGGCAATTGGTTTTGGAGTATGGTGTATCTAACCCGTGCCTCCCTTAAAAAATATTTTTTGTGAAGAAATTTTAATTCAATCTTGTCGAAATAAATTTTCGATTAAGTAAAATAGAAAGATATGTGGCTGTTTAAAATTAAAGATGAAATTAATGCGAAACGACTGTTGTGCACGGGATTTATTTTTCCTAGACCAGCCTCAACCGCCTGGTTTTTCCTTCTAATTAAGGATTCTCACTATAGACATTGGGTGAGCCTCAAGATGGGCTACAGGATCCATCCCTGGCTGTTATCAGATTAAATAAACTATCTGCCACAGTCCGATTAGAACCCGGAGCATTTGACAGGGCAACTCAGCGCTCTACCACTGAGCTACCCCGCTAATTTTTTTAAATATTTACTAAACAAATTTATTTATGTTAAACGGTTTTTTATGCATGTGATAAACTCTATTCTATAAAGATTAACTCATTAATTAAAAGATCATTGTAAGTGTAAGTGTATAATAATAGTCACATACACACACACATATTATAGGTGTTATTGCAGGATTTACTTCTTTTCAGATTACGTAATAATTAATTGTTATTTATTTTTTAATTGCTCTCATAATATGGGTGCATAATTATATATCGAATATGTACGTATATCAACAACAGCGCAATGAAATATCATTTATTTATTTGAAACCCGGTGATATCTGATATGTTTTCCGTTGAGAGAGCAGGAGTACTCTGCTTGCCGCCCTCCATCTCATCAAGCTAAAACTGCATTCTAAACAGTTGATAGGAAGGGGACCCTTCTTATACGGTTATTTGTATTCCATCTGCGTGATGAGTATATCACTAGCTTCTCTCCTCCCAGGGTTCTTTAGCCCTCATAAATATATTTGTTGTATATTATTTTCAAATTATCTCTGTTAAAATATTGTGGTATTCTGTAATGTTCCTCTTTTCTCTACTATCAAAAAAACATTATATCAAATATTTCTTTTTATTTTAAAGAGAAAAGATACGCTCTCGGCCGGAATTCGAACCCGGATCCTCTGTCTTACCATAACAGCGCTCTCCCATTTAAGCCATCCCAATTAAATTTATAAATAGTAATATGACGTAAGTCAATAAGATCCTAAAATTAAAACTAATGTTCAAAGAACATTCGTTCTAGTGTATTCATTGCAAAAATTGGGAGAACACGAGGACATGGGATCGGATAAGAGAAAAGATTTGTCCTCTGCCGGCAGGCGGCCTTGGTTGCTTGAATGGAGAGCACTGTCACGGAAAGACAGAGGTTCCGGGTTCGAATCCCGGCCGAGGGCCTATCTTTTCTCTTTAAAATAAAAATATTTAAAAATCAAAAAAATTGACCAATAATTATTAAAATTTAATATTCCTATATTAATATGCTCGCCGATTCAGGCTACCTCACCACTTTCAGGGCAAACACAATAAGCTCTCAATTAATTATAAAATACTCACATACACTTCTATTATAAGACCCATTTGGACTTAAGGAATAGTGCTTTTGGGTTCTACTAAGCCATGGAATTCTTCTCGTAAGTAAGCCTTTAACTCTAAAATCCGTTAAATCCTCAATTCTCCTTACTTATTAGGAATAAAATCATAATGATCTTTACTTGTTGTATTAACATACAGTTGTTTAGGTACGACCTGTGGTCTAGTGGTTAGCATAGCAACCTACTAAGCCCGCAGGTTGCCCGAGGATTTTTTGATGGGAGTACAAAATCTTTGGTTATACCGTCCTTCGGAAGGGTCGTTAAACTGGAAAATTATTTTTTAATGATTTATTTTTCTAAATAGAGTAATCGATGATACTTTATTGATAGATATTCTGTAACTAGAGAACGTTAAGCGTTTGACATTGACATTGCCGATAAAAAAGTAATATATCCTAATTACTACCCTTCTTTATGTATAGTTATAACGTTTGGGATGCGCGGTAATTCAGTGTCTAGAGGGCTGGGGTTCTGATCTTATGAAGGTCCCAGGTTCGAATCCAGTTGTAGCAGATAAATTATTTTACTTGTTAACAGTCACGGATCGATCCTGTGGGATCTATTTATTTATTCACCCTTTCTTTCCTTACGGCAACGCTAGTTTTGATATAATTAATATTATAGATGAGGTGCGTACACGATAATATTGTCTATAATCTTTGTTTAGTATTCTCGCTACTCGTTATTTATTTCTGAGCCTACTACAGTCGGTCTCATTTCATAAGCGTCTCTTCTTCCGAAATTGAAATTATTTCTTCCTTTTGCCGTTTCCCTCCTCTAGGCAAATCTTGGTAGTATGGATAATTATCTTGGTTCATGTATATTTATAACTTATTAAGGTAAGGTAAGGCCAGTTCCACTCATTAACATCGACCACATTCTGGGGATCTGCGACCCTTTCTTGGACTCACCCAGTGTAAATTAATTACACACCTTAAATGGGGAGAGAAGATCCGGAGGTGAACGTGTTTGTTCACCAATTTGTTAATTGAATACCAGATATTATTTATAAAATAAATTGTTTGCAAATAACATAAAATGTGCTTAGTTTTCTTTATAATCAGATTTTTCTTAGCCTAAAAAATTGCTTTTTGCGTTCCATCTCTTAATATCTCGATTTAATTATGAACTGTATATGAATGATGTGCAGAATCTATAGAGTTAGTCGTTTCTACTTATATTATTGCTTTTCGTCTATTGTTAAATTTACTCGAGCCTTTGATGATAATGGTAATTTTTATCTGTTTCGTTGAGTTTTCGCACTTATTAGATTATTTATTAATGTTTTGTTTTACTCTTAATTGTATCGTCTATCTCTTATCGAATAACAGAACCTAAAGCAGTAAGTATTCCGAGTTCCAGGCAGGGAAGTAGCCACAGAAGGGCGAGGGAGTAGTTAGCCGTCCTTTGGGGACACTGTGTGAATCTTTAAACGCCTTCGTCCCATGGATCGCATTGGACGGACTCCGAATGTCCCAATCTATCAAGACAGTTGTCCCTTTGAGATTTCGTATGTCTGAATTTCGTATGATGTTCTATTCAAATTAAGAAAAATATCCTTATAAAATATTCATCATGAGTATAATTACTTCTGAGCCAAATCATAGTTTAGAAATTTGTATGTGATGCTATTCTTATTCACATTGTTGAGAATTAACACAAAAGAGGATTAAATAAATCAAACTGTTTATACCTTATTGTATTACCATAATGTTTAGGAACAAATTATGGTAATGAAACAGCCATAGAACAATGTAACCGAAGTATAAATAATATGCTCCGATAATTCGAAATGAGGTCGAGACCTTAAGTTAACTATTCCGAGATGTGCATTTGTATGCATCACCCAACATAATTTTTTTCGTTACAACGTTTATCCGAGTCGAGGATTAATTTGTTAGCTACTAAAATGGCGTTTGGTCACGGAACTTGCTCCATATCATGTAACTAGGCTAGCTCATGGTCCCCCGAGGGGATTTTAATATTCGACTTTTATCTCATTTTTGTATATTTATTTTTTGTTTAGTCACAATTCGATTGCTTTTACTACCTAATAAGTCAATAATAAATAGCTTCATAAAAAGATATTAATATGTAATTTTTTATATATATACGAATAGTACATTATATAACCTGAAAAGCCAGAATGATTTTTCCAAGCAGATGAAAGAACTTAAGAGACTTTAAAATAGAAGCCGATTTATAAACATCAGGGTTCTTGTGGAGAAGAGAACGAGGCCATGGTGGATGGACGGAGGAAAGAAGAAGGCGACATTCTAATAAAAAGAAGGATCACTGAAGCAGAATAAAGGATGAGATTATAAAAACGTGATA
>CM073763.1:84871941-84894884 GCA_037127475.1 Arma custos | reverse complement strand
AATGGTTGTGCAATCTCCAATAAATTATTTAATATTTTATCCAAACGGAGAGAAGCTAAATCTAGAGATCCTCCTGGGGCTCACCCAACGCCTATAAATATATTGCTTTTAATTAGGAAAACACGGTGCTTGAGCGTGATTCTGAGCAACTGTTATATTGGAACCAGTACGGTACCTACAAAGTACTGAACCACAGACCCTTCATTGCTTGTAGAGGTACAATTATATTTAATTATTATGTATTCTATAATCCATTGTCTTTCCCTTTCATCCTACTTCCATAGTCACGCAGCGTTATACCCTCGTGACAGTTTAAATATCTCTAATTTCCCCTTCACTATGAGGAGCAGCTCTGACATGAGACAAGTACAACCGGATCCATTGTCTTTAATCCCGACAAGGCTACGTATCGTGTAGTGCCACGGATTGTTGTGACAGGAAGATACGTAGTAGAATAGGAGGAGGGGGGATAGGTATCGGTAACCTGAGTGAGTCGCCCGTGCCCCTGTTGGCTATGATTGTGATGATAGCGCGCACGCGATCGTAGTATTTAATACTCCTTTCAGGAGCTAGGCTTTTCTTTCGTATTATCCTTTTACTTCGCCTATTCCATCGGGTCTCGGCAACTTTTAATTGAGGCACGGCTAATCTGAATCTGGGTCTTACACCATCCACACAATACATGTTCGCTTCCAGAGACAAGTCAGTGTTTGTTCTAACTCTATTATTTCTCTAACTCTAACCAACTTACATATAATATATCGTTATTTGAAAGAAATGTTATAGCAGTTAATCCTTATAACTATCAAAGACATTTAAAGCCGCCACGGTTATAAACAAAAAACTTGGAGGAAGAAATTGGGTACGTTGAGGTAAAAAAAAAAATCTTAAATGTTGAACAACTATTTATTTGAAACTACGTTACAACCGACATTGGAGGTCTTCTTCCAGGCTGAATAACAAAATTCAAAAATTATATTTAAAAAAGAATAATTCGAATAAACCATAAAATAATATATAAAAATAAACAAGACATGAACAAAATGTTAATTACAAAATATATAATAATATAATATAAATTCAATAAACCACTTACTAAGAATGAAACTAATTTGATGACCCATCCGGATTTGTAAATATTTTAAAGAAAAGAAGATCAAACCAGCATTGCTCTAGAGGCAGAAAGTGACTTACCGGGGATGGAGATTACTTGTGAGGATATTCAGGAAGGAACCGTCTCAGGATGTAATTAAAATTTGAATATTTAAATTTATATAATTTAAAATATACAAAGCTGATGACGGTAAGAAACGGAAGGGAGTAATTCATGCATGTATGAAGGAGTACTGGGCAAAAATCAAGGCTATTGTAGGAGACTTGAAATAACGTGGTCCTAGGTGGGCCAATAAGAGAACAATAATAAGTATATTTAGCTTAAAAATGGAACAAAAAGTAATTAGAAGTTATAATATGAGAATTAATATTAAAATATTAAATATTGTTGGAAATGAAAAATACACTCTGCCTTGAACATTCTGCCTTAATAGTCTCATTTATGTGAGTGGAAAGAAATGATAAAGAAAAAATTAAGATGGGACAAAATATTAAGAAGATTGACGATGAGAAGGAGGAGTGATAATTAAATTGCCATTATAAATAGAAGGAAAAAAGTAATTATGAAAAAAAATCTCTACCACTACAGCCAATGGAAGGGTGATAGTGTTATAGGGGGTTTAGTACATGGAAGAGACTGTAATATTTTTAATCCAACCATCGTGCAGGGAGGTAGTTATCCTAGATCACCCTCAACCACCATTTTAAGGGAGCCCGCTTTATAGAGGCTGGGTGGACCCTCGGTTGGTCTTCAGATCCCAATTGGTGTGTTCAATGATTAAATAATTTATCTCTCACAGCAGGATTTGGACCTGAGACCTTTGACACGGCAACTCAGTGCTCTACCACTTAGCTAACCCGCTCTCCTACTTATTTCATCATAAACTAAATAAAAATTCTTAATAAGAACTATTCTGTAGATGTAAAGAATTACGAGAATTTAGAAGCCGTAGAATAACTGCCTTAGTGAAATAATAACTCAAAACAAATTAATAATGCGTAATTTATTTTTTCTTTTGAAATAAACATCTGATGTTTGCAAAAATAAAAATACTTATATTAAACTTAATGGACAGCAGTAGTACAAGAAATGATAAGAAAGAATACAGTTGAAGCTGCAACGTGGGCACGGAGGGAAGAGGGAAAAACAAATTAAACTTAAGTCGGAAATATGGGGCTTTACTGCTTAGTGCTTCAAGTTGAAATAACGACCGTCATAAATACTTTAATGATCCCGAATACGGAGAATAAAATAAATGCACTTTCTGAAAACTTTTCCGTTTTATGAAAGCCATTTTGTCTTTCTAATTTATATTTATTTGGCCAATATTTTTTATAGTATTTTATTACACGCATAGCAAAACCGTTCTTTTGTTTTATTTTGATATTAAGAAAATAAGGACATTTGTTGGGATTAATATATTTCTTTAATTTAGAATAAACTATTAATTAACACCAATTTTAAATACAATTATTAAAGCACTGTTATTTTAAAGAAGGTTGAAAAATATCTGTATAGTTATTTTAAAAAATTCAATAATGAATATCGAATCCTGTATCCAGGTATTTAATATTATAATTTTAATTAATAAGCATGTATAATGTAAAGTATATTTTTAAAATTTTTCTTATTAAATGTTTACTTCTGAAGTCTTGTCTGTTGTATGTTCTTAAATTCAGGCGTGCTTAATGCCGTGAGATTGGGATCAAAGGCGCCTAAGCACTGGCATTAGGCTGTTGAAAAAAATCTTTTTACGACGTCCTGTTTCAGTTCGATGTATCAGATAAGAGCAAGGCTTAACAGAGAAGTTAAATTAAAATATATATACATAAGAAAAAACCAATATGGGTTGTATCATATGAAATGTCAATGAAGAAGTAAATTTAAATTATTAGCAAAAAAATTATTAAACAATACTTTTATTAATCAAAACTTTCAATACACTTCTCCCAAAGTGAAACAATCATTTCTATCCTCGCTCTTAGAAATTAGTGTCAAGGAAGAAGCGAAGTCTTGGAGGGTCGATTTCAGGGCATTTTCGTTGTCAATTTTTTTTATTTTTTAAAAAATTATCCAAACAACGGAAAAAGTTAAAATCAGTTAGAGAAAGGACCGGAGAATATGATGGGTGAGGAAGGACATCTATATTCAGTTCCTGAAAAAAAAACAACTCGGGTGAGCTGCTGGGCCTCGGTTATTCATGTGGTACCTATATTTCCAGCTTTTTTGTCTCACCAAGCTCCTTAAGGTGCCTGGAAACAGTCATGGCACTTGCTCTAAATTGTGAACCTAATTAACCAGTGGTTTGGGAAGACAGATCTTCGACCAGCTCTTTCAACTTTTTTTTTTGGCATAATCCCCCGACCGAAATTTTTTAAACCAACGGAAGATTGTTTTTTCGCTCAATGTATCTTCATCGTAAACAATATTAATGCTTCCGAACGACTTCGTGACGCTATGGCCAAGTTTGTAGAGAAAATTATTCGATTTTCCGCGGAAGACATAATTTTATTCTTATTTATTTTTTAAACGTCACTTCACTTTCTACTAATGTTTCTTTCACTAAGAACAAATACGACTGATTATGAAAAAGGATTAAGTGATCTTTCAAACGGTATACATAACATAATTGTTTGTTTACAAATAATGTAATCCCTAATGAAAAGAAAACTGTAAATAAACGAAACTGATATTTCATCAGTTACGATCCAATACATAAAAATTGTATATAATGTAAGGATTTTTAAAATATATTTGTGCTTCATTTCCTACATTATAACTTTTGTATTTTTTTTTCGTTACATAACAAAAAATGCACATGTAGATATGTGTAAATAGATATCCTTTGCATGATTCTTAAAATTTGAATCATTTAGGTCTTTACATGTTTTTTTTGGGATCTAGGAAGGGGGGTATAACTTTAAACGAAGGTTGCTGAAAAAATGTATTTAGTGTATCAAATAATAAACCAAATCACATACTCTACATTTTATTTAAGTGGTTTTAATTTATTTATCAACATCTAGCGTGAAATTACCGCATAGTAGAAAGCAAACTTCGTCGGATAGGAATTCGCATCCTATTCATTTTTGAATTGGAATTTCAGTTGAGGGGAATGCAGAGTTGAGACTTCATATCGTTGTGTTATTCCAACATTTATGAATATTTGTTGAATAATTTAATAGTGAGATGTTGTTTCGTGCTTTCATTTTGAAATGATTGGTTTTTTAGCACTCTTTCTTAAATATTTACTTCAGTAAATTTTTTATATTTGGCATCACAGACCTATTTGAAATTTGATACTCTACTTCATTCAAGATTTTAATGGACGAAGTATAAGTTTTGTATAAGAGGTCAGGGTTTAAAATTTAATAGCTCTTAGAAAAGCATAAAATAAAAATCAATTCTTATTACCATAAGAGTCAGCTTCGGATTCTTTACATTCATCTTTAAAATTTGTATAGGCTTTCTTGTATTGTAACTTTTTATTTTCTTATTAGCCCTCTCAATTAACAGCTTACTCTTTTGTTTAAAGAAAATACTGTATGTACAGTAGTTAGACGATTATTGTTACGGAGTGGCTCAGTGGTAGACCACTGAGTTGCCATGTCGGAAATCCTGGTTTAAATCCTGCTGTAGGCCAAGACTTTTCTTTAGGCTGTTTGCAGCCGGAGATGGATCATAAAGGATCAAGGACCCTCCTGGGCATACCCAGCCTCTATAAAATATAATATAGGGTATACAAACATGTGCATTTTTTCCCGCAAAATAAGGGGGAAAATCTGGCGGTTGAGCTTGACCTAGGGCAAGTCACTTCCTTGCAGAACCGTTGTCCATGAAACAGTACAATCTCTACCATGTACTGAACCCCAGACCCGTTCGAGGGTTGTAGTGTTACAGTTTTTTTTTGTGGTTACCTATCCATATTGTTCTTTATCATATTTAATAATCAACATTTTTTCCAGAATCTTTGTTTTATATCTTTTATAGTTTCTCCGACTATAACTGGAAATTCTTACGTTGAGGCATACTTACAAACTTAAAAAGACAAGAACTGACATTACAACAATTTTCGCTTAATCGTTTCTGCTTAGAGAGGACCATGGATTCATATCCATACTTCCTGCAGTTCTGTTCTCTTCTAAATCCCTCCGACTGTGACCCAGTTCTCTTCTTCCACTTAGTACAAAATAAAAGCCCAGTCGAATGGCTTTCCGAAAGTGCAGTACGTCGTAAATCTTTTTCAGGATCTCTAGTTGTTACATATCTGGCATGACCTATGCGATTTTTTATTTTTTTAAGCCTCTACTCGTGAATATCCTATCAGTTAAAGAATAAAAAATAAAGCACTTAGAGAGTAAAACGACGTACTATTGCGTATTAATTTGAATTATAAATTGTTAAAAGGTTTTACGGTTCAGCAAAAAAAGTTCACATTATACAATCAACGCAATCCAAAATTCTCAGAAGAATTATTAATGCACCATGGTATGTTTCGAATCACACTATACACAACGACATGAACATTCCCACTATAAAATCATATATTCATAACAAATACATAACATTCCACTCATCGAAACAATATCACCCAAACCCACTCGTCCTTCCGCTTTCCTACTCCCTGTTACCTAGACTTGATAAAAAAAAGATTAAAAAGACATTGGCCAAGAGACCTACTCAAAAATTGATATATTTTTTCCAAAATAACTGGATGATCATAGAGAAAAGCGAAGAGAAAGACATTTCAATCAAATTTGCTTGATGCGCAATAGCGCTGGTGCAAATGAAAATTAAATAATAATAATAATTGTTAATAGAAATATGTAATATTATTAAGAACTTATATTAACATGGTAGGATTAGGGATGGGTTTTAAATAACTTACTTATTCGATCCCTAAAAATTGAATAATTTTATTTACAATTTAGAGTGAAACTAGTTTGGTATATAAATAAAAATTAATGAACTAAGTCTAACCTAAAAAAATAGAGAAAGAAATAAGAAGAGGTAAACGCGTTGCTACGTATGTATTAATGATTGAGTTAAAATTAGAAAAGAATGACTGGTTCCTTCCAGCCTAGAATACATTATACCACCATCAAGTTCCCTCCACAACGCTTACTCACTGCCGTTAAAAGCCCGAAGGACGGTGATAGAGCTATCTCCTCTGTTCTATCTCCCCTCGTCCTAGAGGGACTGATAATGAAGACGAATGCTCCGCTTCGGTCACGACATCGGACACTTCGTTCAACAGGAGCCTAGATACAGTTGAAGAGTAAAACGTTGCCACCGAACCACCTACCAGCGATACCTTGTTAAGATAAACCCCATACCTTTAGCTCCTGTGGTTCATTAGAATAGCCGCGAACATTCCACTATCTTGTTCACAGGATCCTGATCAGTTAGCTAGAAGTTAAAAGTTTAATTAGCACAGGTTGTGTAGGTGTGCATAGCGTAACGTTCGCCCCCTCTAGAACCTTCTCGAGAGAGTAGCTCGTAAATTATTTCGGCCTTTAGCAGCCGCTCCGGGGGAGTCTCGGGATAGATCTTAGCAACTTGCTCGATATATAACACGTAGCTATTTCTAACTTAACCTTCCGCCTCCTGTTGCTTACGCAAGAGTTTCATTACACCAAGCTGTTCGTTAACCACTGTTTATCATCGTCTAACATAACAATTATTAGTAAAATAATGAATGAATTAGTAATTGTAGATTGGAAAAACGTTTAATTTTCTTTCTTTTTTTTAATAGAAACTTCTTTAGCCCCCATGCGCGGTTTTGGGTAGGGGTATACTTATGGATGTGCGACATACTTGTGACGTATGTGTGAATTAATCTGTGTCACCAGCCAAAAACTTCTCAAACGAAGTTTCCGTCCCTTATAACGCCTTCCCCAATTTGGTGTTAATGCTTCTTGCAGCTTAGTGCGAGTATATGTTCATATTTGAAGACATACTGAACAATGCTTATTCAATAGTAGTGATAGTAAAATTGTCAAAACAGAGAGGATTGATAGCACCATATTACAATCCGTAAACTTAAACATGAGTCCAATTCCGTCTTTAGTTTTATAAATTATAATAACAGTCAATTCATATCAGAAAACCCAATACTTTTTCTATGAATTAGGAGTACCTCTCGATGTCACATACGTCCAGGTATTAAGATGCTGGCTTAGTAATTAATTAATTCAGAAAAAATGGATTTTTATGTAAAAATTACCTAAGTACTATTATCATTTTAGAGGAGTATCGAATTTTTATCAAACTAATGATATGATAATCTAGATATAACTAGATATAACTAGAAACTCTATAATATAAAATTAGGGCTGGAATAGTTCAATTGCCAACATTTTTTGTCTCTACAAACCCCAAATAGACTTAGAAAATTCTGAGTTAGGGTACAATTAGATTATGTTACAAGGAATTAGTTGAGCTTACCTTTTAAGATTTTGAGTTGTACAGTGAGTTGAGAAATACCTTTAGTTTTAATTAGATAAAAAGCCTCTCCCCCGCTAATAGGAGGCCTTTCCTCCAGAGCTATATTGGAAAAGTTGTAAACTCAGTTGACAAGAAACCGAGCTAGCTCCTCCCTTCCCAACCGTTAATAATCCTCCTTAATTACTTTTCCCTCATATTTTACATACAAATTAATCTAAAGTAAATTTATTTACTGATGAAATTTCAAGATTGAAACATAAAGTAACTCAACTAGCAGAAGGCTTATTAGTTCTTGACCTTGTACCTACAACTTGGCTGAATATTAAACTTCCTCATAAAATCGTGGAATGGACATCTTTAATTTTAATTTGAAGTATAATTATAAATTCGGAATCAGTGAAACTAGACTTAATGAATGATAAGCATTTAGGCAGTTGTATTTAAATCAACGCGGTAATAAGATCAGTTTACAATATTGTATGTATAGATATTCGAAGTTAGTGATTAATAATACATTAATAACAAATAAAGTAATATTGGATGCAGCAACAGATGGACATAATATAATCTCGGAACCCTCCCTGAGGCTCGTCCAGATTATTATCTTACAATACTGAAATGTAGCACGAAACCCCTCATGGTTTGTAGTGATACATTTTTTTTTTATCCATTGGTGTTTATACATTTTTATTTATTATTATTGTTTACATTCTTGTATTTTTTTGTAAAAATAATTTGTATAATTTTGTTTCTTGTAATAAATATTTTATTAATCCTAGCAATTAACATCAGACTATTAACGGATACTAATACAATATGATTTTAGTACGATTATATTGAGAATAGTAGTGGAATAGCGCAGACGCTTGGGGGACTCTGCTGGTGTGTGTTAGATGTATCGAATACCGCCTTGTCTACCCTTACCTGATAGAACGATCTTGAGAAATGACCTGTATGGTGTATAGAGTTGCTCAGGGAATTCGTTCTGACGTGTCTTACATAGAAAACACTGAATCGAATGTCTGCCATCAGTTCCTCCTATGCGAGTTTGATTCGTTTTGGCTTATTTTCAATTAAATAAATTCTCCTAAACGCTTATGATTGCATGTATATTCTGATAATAAATATAAATTTGTCATGCTAGTGTAGGAAATAGTGCCTCAAGGGAGGAGAGCACACACAAAAAATAACTCTACTATTTCTTAGACAACGATTGTGAAGGGAGGTTATTTGTCCTGTCAAAATTTTTTCTCCTGATTTAGAATACCCTGTTTGTAGAGGCTGGATCAACCCCAGGAAGGTCTCAGATCCCATGGGTTCCATCCATGGCTGTCGGCAGATCAAATAATTTAGCACGCATAACAGGAGCCATACAGCACACAACCCGAAGCATTCAGCACTACGCTACCCCGTTCTCTGAGCATCTTAAAACGTATGTAAAGTTATTGAAGAACAATGGACTCAGAAATAGGATATTTGAAAGATTTTATTTGGCGTATTAATTGGACCATTATTTTTTTTTAATTATGTCTTAACTTTGAATATGATTTGTAAATGGTATTTTTGATTTGTCCTTTTTTTTTTAATTATAGTTTAATTTTATATAAGATAAGCATCTGAAGTGACTATCGCTTATTTGATCAAGGAATGTATATATATATATATATATATATATATATAATTGTCGTGTCACTGTGTTTGTAACAGAACTCTTCCGAAACGACTTGACCGATTCTCATGAAATTTTGTGTCTATATTCAGTAGGTCTGAGAATCGGATGTAAACTATTTTTCATAACCCTAAGTTATACGTGCCGGTCATTATTATCGATTAAGCGTTGATTGTAGCAGTGACGCTTGATGATGCTGCATTTTTGATATGCTATAAAGTCATGGAGTAGTGTATATGTAAGTTCGCAAGCGAAAAAACGGACGGGAGTACTTTTGGTGGCCGAAAAATTTAGAAATTTTCGTAATTATTTCAGTTTTTTGCCTGTATCTCCGAAATAACTTAATCAGTCAAGTGAAATTTTGTGTCTATATTCAGTATGTCTGAGAATATTATGTAAATTATTTTTCATACAGCTAAGTGTCGGCCATTTTTATTGATTATGTGTAATTCGTATCCACCAATCATCATCATCAAAAATATCACCGGGAATGTTATTGAAGCACCAATGTTGACTTGAACCTTTAAAGGAGAAGTCTTCCTGTAGCCACGTATTCCAATGATACCCATAATGCCGTTTAAAAGACTTTCATTTGATATAAGCTTGGCTTTTGCTACGACCATCAACAGGTCTCAAGGCCAGACAATGTCCATTTGCGGCGTGGACCAAGATCATACATGTTTCTCCCATGGACAATTATATGTTGTATGCTCACGTGTTAGCAAACCATCTAATCTATTTGCATTAGTAAAGGACAGATTAAAAAAAATATTGTGCATCGATTAGAGCTCAATTAAATTGAAATAAATAGTTATAACTTAAAAAAATATGATTAGCCATAATTAAAAATCAACTATGATATACCTCATACTTTAATCTAATGTTTATATTTTATCAGTTAGGAATTTCGTATATTATTTATTTAGTATATACTGTACTTAGATATAAGATGAATAAAATGTAAAATCAAAAATCTATTTAATTATTTTTTTCCATTCATTCATTGTTTCTTAAAAATTTAAATTTTAACGTAATATATTTTTAAAACTATTACGACAGCCACAGCAACGCGTGGCCGGGTCAGCTAGTATATATATATATATATATATATATATATATATATATATATATATATATATATATATATATATATATATATATATATGTCCTGAGATAATAATCCAGCAGTCGATGTTGTTGGTCCGCTGTCCGGTCGCCCCTAGGTGTGTGCTGCACTGATAAGGCCCACAACCAGGTCTTGATCTTGTAAGCCCGGATTCCGCTAATCTCACTTCTCCACCGGTTTTTCAGTATAGCTCTTTTCCTTTGTATCTCAGTTTGGAACTAGTATTTATTGCCACTGTTGTCAAGTCATTATTATAGTTTTTATCAATGATAGGGCAAATTTATTGTATATACTTGCGGGCTCCTTACCCCTGTTATGAAACATCTTCCGTGTTGTCAGCAATGTAGCTTCCTTGAGCTCCCCTCTTCTTTTACATGCATAAATACTAGCTCTGAGATTAGGATAGAGTAGGAAGGTAGGAGATAAGAGAGTAGAGATGTAGTTGATACTTCATAGTATGTAAGAGAGTAGTCTCTAAGTTAGATTGTAGTCCATAGTCAATAAGCCATCTACTTAATTCGTAAGAATGTCTCTTGTATATCTATATTACATAATGTTCAATAACTCAATAAACCTATATATTGCTCACTATTCGTCCATCGTTTGTTAACTTGTAATTATTGTATGTTAAATCTTTAAGAGTGGCGCAATAGACCACATATACTTTGGCCGAGATATTTGGGAAAGTGGTCAACCTACTTCACGTCGCCGTGAACTTTTGTACAGCGGCAAGATGCCCATAGCTTATTTACCAATACCAGTGTCCTTCTCTTCGAAGTACACTTATGTTGAAGGGCAGTGACATCTCGTCCTAGATCCAAGGATCATCGCTGGAGTCAGTAGGCGCACGAGAACCTACTTTGTTTCCCTGAAGCAGACCGGGCTTGGACGAAATCTGTGGGCAGCAGTTAGGTACTCTAGAAAACAACAACACTATCCCCGAAAGATGAACATGGCGTATTATCATCACTCTTACGTCTGGTTTTTGTAAGTTACCTCCATTAGACTGACGAGCAGCACATGTCCGAGGAGGGCTGTAAGAGAAATGCTGGGATAGGGATTCGCATTTCTTAAGTTTACTGAAAAGAAATTGTGATCAATCTGCATTTCACAGTAACTCTGTGGGAGAATTTCAATCTGTATAAAACCGAGCTGATATTCTTAAGTCAATATAACGATTAAAAATTTTGAAAAGAACATTTATATAACATATAACATCAAATATCTATACCCAATTTCAGTGACCTACACGTTTTCCTATTGGAGCCTGAGCTATTACAAGCACATATGACCGTCTGTTTTATTAAAACTAGCTATATCATTAACATATATATATATATATATATATATATATATATAAAACCTATACCACTCATGGATAATCTTTGGTTTTGTAGATGGTATAGACTGCAGTGTTTCTTGGATAACGATTGCGCAGGAAGGTGATTTGTCCAAGACGCTCAACTGGTTTCCCCCTTATTTTGGGTACTTACGTTATAGAGGGCCCTAAATCCCATATTTTGATTCAAACAGATTAAATGTAAATATTTAAGTCTGCAAGTAGTCTGCAAGGGAGCGGGATTGCAACTTACGACCTTCGACACGGCAATCCAGCGCTCTACCTCTGAGCCACACCGCTCCTCCTAGTTTATAAGAACTAATCCACCTATCATTTAAATATCGTTACCAGGAAGATAAAATCGACGATTGATTGGATTGACGGGATGTATTTAGCCAAGACATCGATCCATTGTGGTTAGTAGCAGGAACCAACCCCATTGTTTGCCTTTCTACATGGCTGCTGCGCTGTTTTGCCTCAATCAGCGCCCATATTGACACTGCCTTAGCACTCCATCCCCTTCCTTTCAATTCATAATGCTCTCGGCTTAGTTCCATTTATGAAGGATCTGTTTGTAACGTCCGTTTGTGTCTGTAAAATGATATTGATCTCTCAAATATTTGTCTTTTATGCGCCAAAAGTGATCTGCCCAATTCGTGAATATTACACGTTGTTGTCTTGTTGATTATTCATGAATGGGAACAGTCAATATTCTATGTATGTATACTCATGTTGAACCAAATAAAATTTTTATATAATAATTGAATCAAATTTTAATTTAAAAAAAATTCTGCTGGCTTTTACTCAAGTGAGACTTCGCTAACCAAATATGAGCTCTCTAATCCCCTTGTACTATTCTATAGGCTTAAGGTTGATTTCGGTGATCAATACAATAAATGTAATATAAAATTCTACATCAATTTTAGAGATGAGTGCACTCATGATCATACATTATTTACAACATATATGACTTGACAGTACATTGTTAAAGACTAGAAAAATTGCTAATAAAGATTTCTTCCATTGGAGATAATTTTTAAAGTTGTATCCAATATTTTATTATTAAATTTCATATATAAATAGATTATTATTTTATTTATTCAGAAACAAGTAAATGTTTTTGATAATATTATGGAGCGAATGGCTCAGGCAGAACTCTGAGTTGCCTTGTCAGAGGTCCTTGGTTCAAAACCCCGCTTCTGGCAGACTTTTATGTAATATGTTGTATTGCATCCGGCTGTAGATGGATCCTATGGTACCAAGGACCTTCCTGGAGCATATCCAGCATCTAAACAGTCGGGTGGTATAAATTTGGGGACCCAAAGTAACGGGACGAATCTGGTGGTTGAGCGTGATCTGGCACAAATCAGCTCCTTAAATAACCGTTATCCAAGAAACAGTACTGAATCTAAGGCCCTCCATGGGATGTAGTTGCATAGATTTTTTATAATAAATTACATTTTTATTTATTAATAAATTATGTTTATTAATAAATTTAAAACATAATCCCAATTTTATTTTTTTCCTGAAAACTTTTCAAAGCCTCCTTGATAAAATTACTAGAATTCGATAACCTCTTCTAGTGTTTTTCTAGTTCAGTGCAACAAATTTATTTATTTTGGTGAATACTGCACCATTATAATTCAAGAAATTATTAAATTTTAACGATAATTAATTAGTAAAATAGAGCCAAAAAACTCAAAAAGAAACACTATTATTTATTATAATGCAATTGGAAAAACCACAATGTAAGGCCTTATGTTTCAAATTTCTCCAGTAATCCACCCACTTACCGGTCGACGTTTCGTTGGGATACATTGTACCTTTTTGTTCGAAATGTGATTCACATACCCTTTTTTTTGTTTTTGTGTCTTGATAATGCCTGAATGGGTGAAACGTCGACCGGTAAGTGTGTATTACTGGAGAAATTTGAAACATAAGGCTTTGCATTGTGGTTTTTCCCCAATTGCATTATAATAAGATAATTAATTAGTTTTGAGTAGAGAAAACGCTTAAGTATTTGCTAAACTGTAACAAATTTAGCTTTATTTTTTATGGAGTCTAAACAAGTAATTAAAAACTATTGCAGCACCAAAGTATATTATAAAAAATATGTATACGAGAAGTAGAATGATGAGAATTTTTTCCGAGCATTCAGAACAAATTTTTCTTACCACAGAGTAATTAAAATGTTTTTGTACTGTTTCTTCGTTAATTGCTTGATGCAAAGAAGATGGAGTTAAAAAAATCTGTAACTGTCTCCAAGACTGAATTCCCGTAGCTTAGCAAGTTGAAAGTTTCCCGGCAAGTTCTAAACCGCCAAGAGCAGTTTAGGAAAGTATTTCACTACTTAATAGTATCTTACACCACTTTGGTAGTTCTCAGGTGCCAGTCATTCCTTCTCGCGGTATAACTCGGATTTAATATTTTAGTTCTGTTCAATACTTTTAAGTTTCTTCTTTCTTTTCGTTTTTATGTTTAGAATATTTCAAAACAATTTAGAGATTTGAGTTAAGATTTTTTTTACGCTGAGTTGCTATGCCTAAGGTTCCATGTTCAAAACTGGGGAAAAATCTGGCGGTTGAGCGTAACCTCGGACAAATCACCTCCCTGTTTTACTCACTAAAGTCTCTATCACATACTGAATCCAAGACCCTCCATGGGTTGTATACAATACAAAAAAAATCTTGGTATGGGTCTTGAAATTAAAAAAAAATATTTTTGGCTTTTTTATATTCAAATAACAACAAAATCATAATCATTTTAGCCTTTGTGAGTTTTAATCTTAAAATATAAAGAGCAGAAAAGATTACAGAATGTGAAACGCATAGATCCAGGCAGTTTTTTAATTATTTTGATGTACACAAGCATATTTGTATTTTCATACCGAAATAAATATATCAGTATAGAATAATTTAGATATTTAATAACTTTTTAAACTTAGGACTTATTAATTGCTTACTTATTGTATACCGATTAACAATGACCCCTTCGAAAACTATAAAAATATGATAAAAATCTACCCTGGAGGGTTAGCTATCGAGTCGATTCACTGTTAGCGTAAGAATAATTTATATAATACATCCAATCTTGAACTCTGGTGTCTTTAATCTAATCTTTCTAATAACTTTCGTTAATTGTCCAACAAATGAGTGGAAATCCTTGACGTCTATGTAGAAATATTGAATTATTGGCCCAAACATTGACCCTGAATAAAATTTAAATTGACATCTACCTCACCGAGAATTATTAAGCTACAATGAAATAAAGTTGGAATTAAAATAACGGCTTTGATTTATTGAGAGCGGGGCAACTTTAACGTAGGGTGCTACGTTATAATCCTGAAAGTGATAATCTTAATTATAGAAACACCTAGCAGTTGGGTGTGATCTCGGAGAACTCGCCTCTTAGCACGACTATTGCCCTAGTTACAGTACAGTCTCTACCATGTACTAAACCACAAGACATTTCTTGTCTGGTAGTGGTTGATTTTTTTTTAATCCACATTAATAAGCCATCGAATTCCTCTCGTATTCAATCCTTACAGTCAAGAATCCTTCGTAAAATCCTGTATGCTGTCCCGTTTGTAGCTGATTTGGCCCGAATCCGATATCAATATTTTCATGAAAAACTTCATTTCCACTCAAACCCACTAGTTTCAAACCTCGCAACCTCTTTATAATATGATAATCCTCCGAGGCGTCTGAAAAGAAGATGGCCTCGTGACCTTCTAAGTTGAACTTTTTGTTTGGGTACTACCGCCGGGAAGTTTCTCTACTTGCCTTTAGGTCGGGACATGATTTATCTTTTATTATGTTTACTGGATGTATTCTGTATACAGTTGTAAATTTCAATAAATATATTTTTTTTTTAAATCTACATTTTCCTAAAACTGCTCCAGGGTTTCAAGAGAAGTATGCCCTTCCTGTTCCTCAATTATATAGTATCTAAAGTCCAAAATAGTATTTTCATTCATGTTAAATATCAAAATTCCAAACAGATAGAGACAACAACTTTGCTCCGAGATGCCCCACAAACAATAAACAAAATAAGGCAAAGGATGATTAGTAGAGACACAAGGCTTTGCTTTTAGGTATTTTTCCTGTTCCATCCTATTTAAAAGTTAATGTCAAAAAAATCTCTAAATAGCTATACGTTGACCACAGCTCATGTTTTTTTATTTGACAAGGTTGTAATTAATTGTAATGAATCGATGGTTCCCCACGAAATTCGTTAATGAGCCTGTAGTGATGAAAAGTAACCGAAAGCTAAATAGAGCAAAATTAAAACTGCCACTCCTCGTTAGGAATTATAATTAAGCAGAGAATATTATTACAGCTTCGCGTAACTCGGTTGCGCACTTGATGGCTCTATAGCTTCGTAACCTCATTACATGATGATGATGATGATGATCAGTGAATGCTGCTCCTGATGAATATAGGTATGAATTGCAATGAACGGGCCCAACCTTAATAAGATCATTCAAAATGAGTTATTCTTCTATCCTCCTTCATTAACATATAACATTTCAGTTATAAATTAAATTTTCATAAATTTCTATATATTATCATTATATACTAACAATCAAATCAGTATATTTTAGTTATTTCTTCCTGAAAATCTTTATCTAATTACATCATTTAATTTATCTATTTTTCGTTTTTTAAATGTCTAATGATAATTTATGAAGACCATGACTTCTGAGCTGTGGTTTGGATTGAAACTTGAATACTGTATTGGAAGATAAAAAGCTGTGTTTTAAGCTTTATGCTATGTTGAAGGTTGTGGGTTCAAATCCGCCTGTGGCAGATATGTTATTCAACCTGATAAAATTCGCCGAAGTAACCCGTGAGATCTTAAGATCCTCTTATACAACCGTTGTCCTAAACAGTACAGTCTCTACCACGAATTGAACCCACGACTTCATGAATCGTTGTGATAACTTGTTTTTTTTTTTAGTTTAATCTAGTTGACGATTTATGTTTGCCAATTAGATCTTTCTTTTTGTAATTTGCCTTATTTTTATGTATACTTCTAATTAATAGTAATAACTGGAAATTGTTGTTTGTCATTATGAACAGAGAATTAGATGTAGTGAGAGTTAGGGATGGAGCGAAAATTTCTTTATTCATAAAGTTATTGAAAGTAATCGATTATATTTCTAAATAATATTAGGAAAATACCGAGTTTAAAGAGCATATATCTGGCGAATAATTAATTAAGTCTATTTCAAAAAATTAATCACAACTCCAATTTTGTTTTAAATTGAGTATTTTGTACTGAAGCGAGCGGAATCCTCTTATTAAGGTAATGCACAATCTAGTAATGCCTGTTATCGTCAGACATTGCTTTGAATTTTGTTTCAAATCTCATTTATTTTCATATTTACATAAATTTACTATATATACATTTTATTTACAAATCAATATATATGCATACATCATAGGTACTTCATTTACCCGGGGGTATTATAAGTAATTGCTTTGAAATGGAGTTAGTGCTCATATTACAATTCCATTTGAAGCCAAAAACTTGGAGAATGAGATAATTACTCTTCCCTCTATACAATTAACTCTCTCTGGACAAAATTGAAATTAACCAATCATTCGCCGAACCTGCAGGTGTTATCTTAAGATTATGAAGAAGAATTATTAAGGTAAGCTTTCAATGATGGGTCCTCGAGGTTATTGGTAGAGTTGGTCCTTTTAAGAAACTCTTGATTTATATTTTTTTATATCGCGAAAGGTGCAAACTTCTTATGCAGTGTTGGACAGGGAGATTCATTTTTTTTTATAGATTCAGAATATTCCCGACGCACACGTGATGTAGACATCCACCCTGTGTTTTCGTATGTTACCGGAAGACCAGACGCACACACAGACTGAACAGAAAATCAATAGGAGGAGTGGTGTTGATTAAATGTTCCCCCACATGCATTATACATAGGCCTCGGGGGCCTCTGATGATTTACTTAAATATTAATGTTCCTGCGTGCGACTGTTGGTGTGCGTGGCCTAGCTCCGATATGTATCCATTACCCCTCCCAACTGTCAGTATCTCCAGCCGGTACCCAGGTCCCGTACTCTGCCTGATCGTGGAGGATAACCCTTCCGATAGCGTGGGTATTCACTCCGGAACTTATTCATCATCCTTACACCTGCCATCTCCTTATCCCATCGGAAGATCTCCCGTCTCCTCCTATCCTATTCCTTAAGATGGATCGATCGTTATGGGCCGAAACTTGCGGTTTTGCACAGTTGGATATTTCGCGATAAGGTGAACTGGTCGAATATTCTCACAATGTAAGTAGGTATATGCAACCGGTACTGAAATTTTATTGTCAAAAAGAGATTGGTCAAATAATGCTTCATGTTAATATTAATAATAGACAAAATTATAACCACTTGCATAATAATAACCACCCACTTGCATTGTTTTATTCGTACAGTAAAATATTATTTGTATATATAAGAGTAGGAGTCTTCTTGGACGTCTTAAACTCTAAAACGGATGATAAGTAACGTAGAACCCTACGCATTGAGATACCCCGCTCAAATATGCATAATAAAACTAAAATCAAACGGTTTCATTGTCTTCTGTTTGGTTCAACTTCTATTACGGCAATTGGTTTTGGAGTATGGTGTATCTAACCCGTGCCTCCCTTAAAAAATATTTTTTGTGAAGAAATTTTAATTCAATCTTGTCGAAATAAATTTTCGATTAAGTAAAATAGAAAGATATGTGGCTGTTTAAAATTAAAGATGAAATTAATGCGAAACGACTGTTGTGCACGGAATTTATTTTTCCTAGACCAGCCTCAACCGCCTGGTTTTTCCTTCTAATTAAGGATTCTCACTATAGACATTGGGTGAGCCTCAAGATGGGCTACAGGATCCATCCCTGGCTGTTATCAGATTAAATAAACTATCTGCCACAGTCCGATTAGAACCCGGAGCATTTGACAGGGCAACTCAGCGCTCTACCACTGAGCTACCCCGCTAATTTTTTTAAATATTTACTAAACAAATTTATTTATGTTAAACGGTTTTTTATGCATGTGATAAACTCTATTCTATAAAGATTAACTCATTAATTAAAAGATCATTGTAAGTGTAAGTGTATAATAATAGTCACATACACACACACATATTATAGGTGTTATTGCAGGATTTACTTCTTTTCAGATTACGTAATAATTAATTGTTATTTATTTTTTAATTGCTCTCATAATATGGGTGCATAATTATATATCGAATATGTACGTATATCAACAACAGCGCAATGAAATATCATTTATTTATTTGAAACCCGGTGATATCTGATATGTTTTCCGTTGAGAGAGCAGGAGTACTCTGCTTGCCGCCCTCCATCTCATCAAGCTAAAACTGCATTCTAAACAGTTGATAGGAAGGGGACCTTTCTTATACGGTTATTTGTATTCCATCTGCGTGATGAGTATATCACTAGCTTCTCTCCTCCCAGGGTTCTTTAGCCCTCATAAATATATTTGTTGTCTATTATTTTCAAATTATCTCTGTTAAAATATTGTGTTATTCTGTAATGTTCCTCTTTTCTCTACTATCAAAAAACATTATTTCAAATATTTAATATTTCTTTTTATTTTAAAGAGAAAAGATACGCCCTTGGCCGGAATTCGAACCCGGATCCTCTGTCTTTCCATGACAGCGCTCTCCCATTTAAGCTATCCCAATTAAATTTATAAATAGTAATATGACGTAAGTCCATAAGATCCTAAAATTAAAACTAATGTTCAAAGAACATTCGTTCTAGTGTATTCATTGCAGAAATTGCGAGAGCACGAGGACATGGGATCGGATAAGAGAAAAGATTGGCCTCTGCCGGCAGGCGGCCTTGGTTGCTTGAATGGAGAGCGCTGTCATGGAAAGACAGAGGATCCGGGTTCGACTCCCGGCCGAGGGCCTATCTTTTCTCTTTAAAATAAAAATATTTAAAAATTAAAAAAAATGACCAATAATTATTAAAAAATTTAATATTTCTATATTAATATGTTCGCCGATTCAGGCTACCTCACCACTTTCAGGGCAAACACAATAAGCTCTCAATTAATTATAAAATACTCACATACACTTCTATTATAAGACCCATTTGGACTTAAGGAATAGTGCTTTTGGGTTCTACTTAGCCATGGAATTCTTCTCGTAAGTAAGCCTTTAACTCTAAAATCCGTTAAATCCTCAATTCTCCTTACTTATTAGGAATAAAATTATAATGATCTTTACTTGTTGTATTAACATACAGTTGTTTAGGTACGACCTGTGGTCTAGTGGTTAGCATAGCAACCTACTAAGCCCGCAGGTTGCCCGAGGATTTTTTGATAGGAGTACAAAATCTTTGGTTATACCGTCCTTCGGAGGGCTCGTTAAACTGGATAATTATTTTTTAATGATTTATTTTTCTAAATAGAGTAATCGATAATACTTTATTGATAGATATTCTGTAACTAGAGAACGTTAAGCGTTTGGCATTGACATTGCCGATAAAAACGAAATATATCCTATTTACTACCCTTTTTATGTATAGTTATAACGTTTTGGATGCGCGGTAATTCAGTGTCTAGAGGGCTTCTGATCTTATGAAGGTCCCAGGTTCGAATCCAGTTGTAGCAGATAAATTATTTTACTTGTTAACAGTCACGGATCGATCCTGTGGGATTTATTTATTTATTCACCCTTTCTTTCCTTACGGCAACGCTAGTTTTGATATAATTAATATTATAGATGAGGTGCGTACACGATAATATTGTCTATAATCTTTGTTTAGTATTCTCGCTACTCGTTATTTATTTCTGAGCCTACTACAGTCGGTCTCATTTCATAAGCGTCTCTTCTTCCGAAATTGAAATGATTTCTTCCTTTTGCCGTTTCCCTCCTCTAGGAAAATCTTGGTAGTATGGATAATTATCTTGGATCATGTATATTTATAACTTATTAACGTAAGGTAAGGCCAGTTCCACTCATTAACATCGACCACATTCTGGGGATCTGCGACCCTTTCTTGGACTCACCCAGTGTAAATTAATTACACACCTTAAATGGGGAGAGAAGATCCGGAGGTGAACGTGTTTGTTCACCAATTTGTTAATTGAATACCAGATATTATTTATAAAATAAATTGTTTGCAAATAACATAAAATGTGCTTAGTTTTCTTTATAATCAGATTTTTCTTAGCCTAAAAAATTGCTTTTTGCGTTCCATCTCTTAATATCTCGATTTAATTATGAACTGTATATGAATGATGTGCAGAATCTATAGAGTTAGTCGTTTCTACTTATATTATTGCTTTTCGTCTATTGTTAAATTTACTCGAGCCTTTGATGATAATGGTAATTTTTATCTGTTTCGTTGAGTTTTCGCACAAATTACATTATTTATTAATGTTTTGTTTTTACTCTTAATTGTATCGTCTATCTCTTATCGAATAACAGAACCTAAAGCAGTAAGTTTTCCGAGTTCCAGGCAGGGAAGTAGCCACAGAAGGGCGAGGGAGTAGTTAGCCGTCCTTTGGGGACACTGTGTGAATCTTTAAACGCCTTCGTCCCATGGATCGCATTGGACGGACTCCGAATGTCCCAATCTATCAAGACAGTTGTCCCTTTGAGATTTCGTATGTCTGAATTTCGTATGATGTTCTATTCAAATTAAGAAAAATGTCCTTATAAAATATTCATCATGAGAATAATAACTTCTGAGCCAAATCATAGTTTAGAAATTTGTATGTGATGCTATCCTTATTCACATTGAGAATTAACACAAAAAAGGATTAAATAAATCAAACTGTTTATACCTTATTGTATTACCATAATTTTTAGGAACAAATTATGGTAATGAAACAGCCATGGAACAATGTAACCGAAGTTTAAATAATATGCTCCGATAATTCAAAATGAGGTCGAGACCTTAAGTTAACTATTCCGAGATGTGCATTTGTATGCATCACCCAACATAATTTTTTTCGTTACAACGATATCCGAGTCGAGGATTAATTTGTTAGCTACTAAAATGGCGTTTGGTCACGGAACTTGCTCCATATCATGTAACTAGCTAGCTCATGGTCCCCCGAGGGGATTTTAATATTCGACTTTTATCTCATTTTTGTATATTTATTTTTTGTTTAGTCACAATGCGATTGCTTTTACTATCTAATAAGTCAATAATAAATAGCTTCAAGGAAAGATATTAAAATGTAATTTTTTATATATATATACGAATAGTACATTATATAACCTGAAAAGCCAGAATGATTTTTCCAAGCAGATGAAAGAAGAACTCTTTAAAATAGAAGCCGATTTATAAACATCAGGGTTCTTGTGGAGAAGAGAACGAGACCATGGTGGATGGACGGAGGAAATAAGAAGGCGGCATTTCAATAAAAAGAAGGATCACTGAAGCAGAATAAAGGATGAGATTATAAAAACGTGATATGGGCATGTTCATGTGTGGACCGGTTCACTTAAAATAAAATAAAAAGAATAAATAGTATATTATCAACGCCCAGTTCTGGTAGATATTATAATTATAATAATGCATTGAGCTAAATTAAGGATTGATTGTCTCAAAGACATAAACCGAATATAGTAAGTAATATAATAATATTCAGTAATAATAATATAATATAATAATATTTAGTAATATTAATCTAATATTTAGTAATATACAATATTATTACATGTAGAAACAAAATAATATTACATGACGTTTTGTTTAGTTAATGCTTCCAACAAAGTGTTCCCCTCAGTCATTACTCTTTCTTGATATTTGATTAACACATTTTTAATTACTTGAATAATTATTTTTATTTTTAAACACTTTATTGAAACATTACAATCTGCCACTTGTGGGCAATAAGTAATAGGGCAATGTAGCTTAAAATCATACCATAACAAAACAATGATATAAACAAACTAAAATAACTAAATGTATAAATAAATATACATGCGGTAATAAAAAGAAGTTAATGCGAAAATGATAATAAAATAAAGTAAAAAAAATAATAATAAATAAAAAAATAATAAAAAATACGATATGCACATTAATACCCTATGAATAATTAATAGTGTCAAAGACGGTCTTGTCAAATTGTATTGTGTAATAACATTTGTCCTGTAATATGCTTTTCATTCCGAGACATAATTGGTGGTAAGGTAGCTGGAATATTGATTACATAAAATAAATAAGTGACAAACAGAGAACATTACTTTCGATAAGA